>JAVLUZ010000150.1:459844-541499 GCA_036768485.1 Mermis nigrescens | reverse complement strand
CATAATTTGTTATCAAACATATCGGAAAACACCGGGACAGCACCACCAGAATAGCTGCTACTGACCCTCCCCCGCCGCTAAATGGCCGCGACCCCCTCCAGAATAATCAATTGTACAGAAAAATTGTACAAGGTGTGCTTTTTAAGCGTTTTTAGCTCATTTTGGCCTCAAAAGTCTCAAATTTTCAGCGCTTCGCGCCATACACACATCTTTTAGACTATACTTTGTTCATTTTTTTTGATTTTTTTCAACTTTTCCAAATTTTTTTATGTTTTTATGTTCTGGAAAAAACGAGCATTAACCGATGGCTTTAAAACAGCGTTTGTACGCGTACGACCCTTTTCAGCCCAAAAAGAACTTTTATGCATTTTTGGGGCCTGACCCCCCAAAATTCCATGTTGTGCACATGTAGGGACAGCACCCACAAAAATTGTAATTACACGAGTGAATTCGTACTTATTTGAATGAATAAACAAACGAATAAATGGGAAAACGAAAAATAAAATAAATAAGAAACCAAAAAATATACAAACACAAACAAATAAACACATAAATAAATGATTAAATAAATAAATAAACAAACTAACAAGTAAATAATAATTTAAAAAGCAACTACGAAAAACTAATGAACGCTGCCAGCCAGACCTTGCTCGACTTCAATACTTACGTTTAAACATGATCGAAGGGTCACCATCACACATGGGCGTGGCATTTGGGGGTATGCACCCCCAGAAGTTGAAATACCTCCCTAGAAATCAAAATACCCCAGAATTCAAATTTTTAAATTTTTTTTGCTTTCTTCAGCGATTTTTTGATGCCATTGGATAGTGCTCGATGAGAAACGTCGAAAAATGGTGTTTTTCCGCCATACGACCCTTTTTTAAGACCATTTTTTGACCCTTCAAAAATTTTTTCACCCCCCCAGAATTTCGGTGCTGCCCACCTATGGTCACCATTATCCTCATTGGATTCCGAAAACCACAAAACTCAAAGTTCGATAAAGTCCGCGATTTTACCAGAAAACTTTTCCAATTTTCCATGAAGTGTTTTTCCTGTTGTTTCCTAAAAAATCCAGCGAGTTTGCCTAATTGTCAATTTAGAGAAAAGGAGCATTAATTATCCAATTTTAAATTTGAAAATTAAAAGAAAATTAAGCCGACTAGAAAGTGGATAAAAAAATTAAAAATGTTTCGTGCGTATTTTCCGTTGTCTTTCAAACCTTTATTTTCATTTTTATTTCTTTTCAGTTTTCTTTTTCATCTAACGTCTGAGCGCTTATCATCAGTTTTACGTAAGTAGGTTAATTTTTTTCAAAAATCAAAATAATGAAGCTAATTAAAAGTAAAAATAATAAACGTAAAAATAAATAATTTTCAGTAACTCAATCTGCTAAATAATTGACTAAATAAATAATAAATATAAATAAAAAAATAATAAATAAAATAAATAATAAATAATAAATAAATAATAAAAAATAAATAATATAAAAAATAATAATCGAATAATTAAATGAATAATCGAATAATTGACGTAAATGAAAATAAATAAACAAAAGATAATAAACATAAAAAAAATAAAAATAAATAACAAAAACATTATTCGATATAATACGTATATACCTAAAATAATCGAACAGCGACGCTTTGTTTAACTTACGAGAGAAAATTGCCGCATATAATACCTTTTCTTTAAACTGAGCACAAACCATACAAAGCCGACCAAATAAGCGGCAAACGAAATTAATCGATGATGAACGACTAAGAAACGAAGAAATTCCTGAAAAGTAAGGAAAAAGCTGGGAGTGTAAAGTTTAAACTAAACCAAACAACCAGCTCCTTTTCTGATTTATTTTGGCGCCATCTCAAAAATTTTGAGCCAAAAAAATCGTCAAAAATGTTCAAAATGACCTATTTTTTAGAATTTTTGGCAAATTAAAAATTCCAGCCATCAATATCTTATGTGGTCAACAATCATTCAAGCAAAATCCGAAAATCCCGCAGAAAATCCGCTTTGAAAAAACTAAAAGCGGTCGAAAAATTATTCCTCTCGTTTATCGAGCGAAGTAATGCGGACACAATTTTACTTAAAGTCATTCGTCACTGTGATTTTTTATTTTAAAAAAAACTTTTAGCCGTCTTAGTATATTTTTCATTACAAGACGAAAATCAGACTATTGATTTTAATAAACTGTTTTTCCGAAATTTTTATCCCAAATGACATAGCTTAGTGGAAAGTTTTAGTCAATAACAGAATATAACATTAAACAAATTATAATAAATAAATCCGATTAAATTAACGTTCTAAATTTCAATAGTTCAGACCCTACAAAATAATACGAAGTCAATTTTCGGACAGCGATCTGGCCAAACCTCCAAAGCCTTTATATGTGTATTATTATAACACACTAATTTTTGAAGAGATGCTTACGCACATGAGAAATATTTCTAATTTTTAAGATTTTTCAGTAACTTCATAACCCAATGCAAGTCGAAAGCAACTTTAAATTTTAAAGAATTAGATTCATTAATGCTCCACAGCAGGCTGACTACTGATTTCGATAAAATCAAAATAACAAACTGGAAATTTAAGACACTATATTCTAAATTTCGGTTCAAACCATACACGCAACGGCTAGAAATTGAGGGATCCCGCTATTTTTAGGGGAGGTGTAAACGACCGTTAATTTTTGGCCAAATGGCCAAAAAACGACTGAAATGGCCAAAAAATTCAATTTTTTCTGAAATCGGGGGAGGGGGGTGAAAAAAGTCCTGGTTTCGGGGGGTGCGGGGGACGTCCGACTTATTTTGAGCTGGAATGAGAGTTTATGCTCGAATTTTCAAAAAAAATCCTAACGTTTTTTGAACTTTTTAAGCTATAAAGTAGTTTGACGGGTGAGCTAAGCAAAGCATACCATTTAAAAATACTTTTGTAGTAACTTCCATAATGCATAACTTGAATTTTTGCTTAGAAAGAGAAAATTTTACAAAATTACAAACTTTTTCCAAAATGGCCCGAAACGAAGTAATTTTAAAAGTTTTTTGTCGATAGGCTCAAACCGTCGGCCTAATACGATTGAAGTAGTATAAGACCTGGACACTTTTCTCTTATAATTTTGGCTATATGTTTATCAACTCTTCCAGAAAATTTTACTGAGCGCCGACAAATTTTCAAGAATTAAATATTATTAATCATGATAAATTAATTATTTAACAATTAATTTTTCTATTATTTACTTAACAGCTTATAAACTTTATTTTTTGCCTGAAACATAGTTGCCACAAGCAGCAGAAAATCAATCATATGATAAAATTAAAAAGAATATAATGCAAGTTTAAGAATATTTTATGTCAAATTGTAGGAAAAAATGGCTAAAAAATTCAAGGTCAATACAACACATTAATAAAAATTTAATAGAACGTGACAAAGCCAGCGTGAACGGCGATAAGTGGCTGCCATACGAGACGAGTTTCATTGCTTAAACGAATATATGATGACATAAGTAGCGCCAGCATTTACATTTGTTATAATTAGAGCCGTGCCGGGGCCGCCTTTGCCGGGGCCGGGGCCGGGCCTAGGCCCGGTGCCGGGGCCGGGGCCGGGCCCGGCCGGGGCCAATAATAGCGTGCTTTACCATACTCATAGTACGACCCTGCCCTACCCCTTATATGTACCTATGCATATATTCTTGCTTGTAGATATGCACGTCAAGCGTTAATATTTGCTCGGATTACAAGATATAACAGAACATGGGCATCGGGGGATCCAGACCCCAGAATTCTCTATTCTCCCCCCCAAAAAAATCCGCTAGACCCCCCAGAAATTGATTTTCAGAATTTTTTGTTTTTCTGCGGTTTTTTGATGCTAATGGATAGCTCATTGAGAGACGCGAGAAAACGGTGTTTTTTCGCTCTACCATATATTATCAGGCACTTTTTGACTTTGAAAAATGTTGGACCCCCTAGAATTTTTGAGCTGCCCATGTATGGATTTAACTCCTCTGACTTGGATGCGTTTTTCAATGTGCTTTACTTTGCACTTTTTTAGGCTTATTATTCTATTTGTTCTGATAGACGTAGTTGTCTGCTACCAAGCAAGCTGGAAATGCTTGTCTATATGAATTGCAAATTTAAAATATGTCAATTTTGATTATTAACTAGAAATTTGCACCAATCTGACATAGTGAAAATAAAGATTTGAATTAGCAAGATCTGTGGTTTGCTTGAAATTGAGTTTGAAGGTAAATCTGCCCAAAACATTATCAATTTTCTACATTATAATCAACTCTAACATTGGCCCCGGCCCCGGTGCCGGGGCCAGCCTGGCCCTTGGCCCGGGGCCGGGGCTTAGGCCCCGGTGCCGGGGCCGGGCCTGGCCCCGGCACAGCTCTAGTTATACTAATATTTATTGTAATTCCGATACAGTTCACAAATGAACTGCAATGATTCTAACAGTAAGCCAAATGAAGCGGGAACTAAACGTCAATGACTAAATTCTTCACCTAAATGCATTTCGAAGATGAGATTTATTTACCCCATGTCGACTTCTGAGCACAAAATTTGTTTTAAGCCATTTTCAATTTTATTCTGCCGTTTTCGACCAAAATCATAGAACCCGTTCAAAAATAGCTGGAAAGCCCTAACGCTTAGATGCTTCCCCCTGTTTCCCCAAAATTCAGGGCGGCCCACCCGGTCCACTCTCTCTTGCGCCGACGGCGCAGAATATCCTAATGTTATTTTTCTTGCAAACTCACCGTTTTTCTCAACAAAAACTCCAAAATACTGTATTTGAGATTCGCCATAGAAAAAATAATTGCTCGTCAGTATTAATACCACGATAGTGAACGAAACCAGGGAAGATTATGAACGCGATACACGGCGTAACCGATATCGATAATTTCTGAAAACACTTTATTTGTATCGCTAATACCTGAAAAAGTATGAGAATAACAAGAAATATAAATAAAAAATGAAAAGTGGCAATAAATTCGTTGAAAGTTACGAAACACAAAATAATCGCGCAGTCGATCGCCCCCAACGCTTCAAACTTTTTTATCCCTCCGTGATTGTTGACGAGCAATTGGTTTTTTAAGCCATTTTAGTCGCTTTTTGTCATAATGAGATCTAAACTTAAAGGTAGGTAGTGATTTTTACTTTTTTCACAGCATTTTTTAAAATTTTTCTTGACCCTACTACGAATATCTAACAAACAAGGATACAGAAATTTTAACCTGATTCAAGGTGCCAAACGTATAAACAAAAGACATATTTTGCGACTATCGCTGTTTTTCGAAAATTACATAGAAAAGATGCGCAAACTGAAATCGTCTAAAACAAACTTTGAACGAAAGGAACTAAATCTAGATATAACAGAATACGAAATGTTGAAAGCCAGAAAAATAAAGCATGTTTTTCAAATAAAATAATAACGGCAGGAAAAATGATAAAATAACGAATAAAATACATAAATAGTAAAAAAATATAAATACGCTTTCAAGCAATCAATTCAATATCAAAATATAAATATACCATTGTGTTTGTATCAAAAATAAAAAAAACTCCGTATTTAGTGTAAAAAAAGTTTGCTCGTGAGCCGAAAGTAGCCCTCGAGACGTAGTACATTTCTGCTGGAATAAAATTTCCTAGGATTCATAATCGGAGTTGTTGGCAGACAAAAAAGAGACCAAAATATGTATTTTCACCCTCAGATTCTTAACACTCTTTACACTGCCGCGCCGCAAATAAAGTAACTAAACAGAATGCAAAACTTAGTAAAGTCGCATGCTAGACAAAATTTAAAAAACTATGTTATAAAGTAACAGTAAAACTTTACTACACAAGTGTAAAAAATGAAAAAGCCACATCGAATTTTCTTATTATCTATCTTTAAAAAATCAACACAATACAGAAGTGTTCCAGCGTTGCTGTAGGGGGGTGGACATGTTATGGGTGTACCGAAGTATATTATAGATACGTGCTAACGCGCACGTGCCAAATCGGTCCAGAGTACCAGATTCAGCCCTAATAAGTATATACGCACGTTAAAATAAAAACAGTATCTACAAAATAAAAACGACTTCTTTATCACTATTTCTATTAATTTGAGGAGTTCGCCAATTTTTCGAAAAAATTGTTTCAATAGACAACATATAATCGAACATGGAACAGGAGGGATGGATGAAATCTATCGAAAGTCGGTCTTCTCCCATAGATTTAGATTATCCCAGCCTCATTTTTGGCAAAAGCTGCGTTTTCAGGACCTTGTTTGCAATTTTTGGTCAAAAAAATCGATAATCTTATACACACCACCTGCACCTAAAAATAGCCAGTCCTCGAATTATTCTAAGGCTGCTTCAAAGTTTGCGAGGGATAGTTCCTATTCGGAGGGAATAAATGACCTACCATTCTCGGCAATCATAACAAAAGTCCATGCTAAAGGATAAATTACCTCTACTTGTAGCCAAAACGGCAAGAAATCACCTAAAAATGGCCTAAAAAAGCTAGTCTTTGCTTAAACGGAAGTGAGGAGCGAAAAATCTAGGATTTTTGGAATGATCGACTAACTCTTTTAGATCCATCCCCATGTTGCATGTACGGATCAAGTGTATGAAACGAAGAAGTATAACGTTCAGGCACGTAGCTGGCCGTCGTATTTTGGGGGACCAATACCAATTTTGGGGGTCCGGGGTCCAAAAAGGCCAAAAATAGCACAAAATAACGTTTAAAAAGTCCCATTTTTCCGGTTTTTCTGAATTGGGGGTCCGGACCACACCTGGGCGTGGGGGTTTGGGGGTATGCACCCCCCAGAAACCAAAATACTCCCCCAGAAATCAAAATACCCCCCAGAATTCAATTTTTGAAAATTTTTTTCGTTTTTTTCGCAATTTTTTGATGCCAATGGATAGTGCTTGATGAGAAACGTCGAAAAATGGTGTTTTTATCGCCATACCACCATTTTTAAGGCCATTTTTCGACCTTCAAAAAAATCTTGCACCCCCCCCAGAATTTTCTTGCTGCCCACGTATGGTCCGGACCCCCCATTCCCCCCAGAGCTACGTGCCTGATAATGTTAACGCGTTTATCACGAGACATTTTTATATTTTATGAGCACAATTTTATCATTTCATTTCTTTACTGTTAGCCCATCAATTTTAAGATCATTTGTATAACCTGTGATTTTTTCAAGGTCATACATTAGCATTTAATTTTTTCAAGGTCATACATTAGCATTTAATTTTATACTCCATCATTCATCCGATCATTCGTACGATTTTATCATAGTTCTATCTTCCTTGATTATCAATCAGTTCATCACTTTCGCATCCACGCGATTATTTATACGGTCCCGTCCCGCTAGACCCACCGTCCCGCTTGACCCACCGTCCTGCTAGACCCACCGTCCCGCTAGACCCACTTTTTAGTCCCGCTAGACACACCGGAAGTCTCGCTAGACCCACCACGTGCATAATGAGGTGTCCCGCTAGACCCACCATTTCGCGACCGTTCCGCTAGACCCACTGTCTCCGGAAGACCCACCCGAAAAATGAAGGCATACATATTACATCGTCGCTTAAACGTTTCTGCGATTTTTTTCGAAAAATATAAAAAGTTTCGTTATTGTCAGCTTCACAGACTAACATAGCTGACTTCATATAACGAGTTAACACGAGTGTATCCATTCAAGTATATATTTTTAGTCAAATATATAAATAATTAATTCAAAAATAATTACATTTAATTAACCGACTAATCAATTAGATTCAATCAATAAATAAATAAATTTTGTATATTATTGCATGAAATTGGTACATTACAAATTATAACATGCAAAGAAGATATGTGCGTGCGTACATACATGTGTGTGGCAATGATAAGTAACTAGCCATGGCCGATTATTTTTTAGGAATAAATTTTTATTTTTCATGTCAACATAGGTGCACAAGGTCAGGGTCGGCACGGGGGGTGAAATGCCAAAAATCTAAATCAGTAAATTTAACGTTCACGATTTTTTGCTGTTTTAATGATCAAAATGGTCAAAATAGCCTATAAAACGTTTTTTCGTGTTAATAACACATTCTAAAAGCATTTTTAGTCCATTTTGACTGCATTATATCACTTTTAACACTAAAAAATGCAGAAATTTATCAATTTTGGGTGCTTTTTGAGTAAAAGTACTTAAAAGTACTAATCTGGCGCGAAGCGCCGGAAAAATTTTGACATTTTTACTGATTTTGATGTCAAAAATGATGTAGAACAAGACCTGTTTGCTCAAAATCGCCGGACAGTACCGGTCTAGCTGACCCCTCAGGGGAGTAATACCCCCCTCACCCCCTATGTGCATGTGTGCATGTCAAGGAATACACTCTTGTCAAACGCATTTCAGAGTGCATTTTTTGCTTTTATTGTACTGATATTGTACCTCTTTGTATCCTCCTATCAGGGAATTTCCGCATACTTAGACACACATATTGAAGCGTTGACACTGCATTCCGATAACAGTACAGATATGCACATATGAATATAATGAAACGCATGTGTGCATTTCACAAAGACGGCTAAACAATAATCAGGCCGAAAGGATGTTGTAAAATCTTACTAAAAAAATCGGATATGTTAATTAGGTCATTGTCAATAAATCCGAATCTGTTTTTAAAAATAGGAATAAGGAGAGCTAATGTTCATGTGCTCAGTTTATTTCATCGCTGCAAAGACTATATAAAAATTTTGATTTTGAATCGAGCCATGAATTTCGGTCGCGCTAATTTCGTTTTAACTCGTTACATGAAGTCAGCTATGCTAGTCCATGAAGCTAATAATAACGAAACTTTTTACATTTTTCAAAAAAATCGGAGAAACGGTTAAGCGACGATTCAGTTAGTGAATATTATGAGTGAACGACCTTAATCATAACATGCTGATCGCTGAAATCCAGAATTACGTGAATTATTTGACGCATTTGCTGCACTGAAAATATTTATAGTGTGCCGAAAATTAGGCAGTATTATGTTTGATATGATAAAAGTTGCTGATTTTTAATTTACCTACCGACTTGTCATATTCGAATGAAGTACCTATGGTAATTATATACAATTGCACATTCATGAAAACAAACTAACCGCTTGTTATTTATTGTCACACACCTCAAACTTGCTTTTACATTATTGATTACAAAAAATTTTGGAGAATTCACTCAAGCGTCTTGATAACTATTTTTCATTTCACATGTAATATGTATGTCTTCATTTTTCGGGTGGGTCTTCCGAGACAGTGGGTCTAGCGGGACGGTCGCAAAATGGTGAGTCTAGCGGGACACCTCATTATGCACGTGGTGGGTCTAGCGAGACTTCCGGTGGGTCTAGCGGGACGAAAAAGTGGGTCTAGCGGTACGGTGGGTCTAGCGGGACGGTGGGTCTAGCGGGACGGTGGGTCAAGCGGGTCACAATCATTTATACGGCGGGATGAACAGGTCAAAATTTAATTACACTGAAATATCTTAAGCGAATTACTGTAATCGATTGACGCTAGCTGTAGCTAACAGTAAATATGAGAGCTACAGTAAGAAAACATAATTAAGAATAGCGTGCCCTCATTACAGCAGTAGGATCGCACTTACTAAAAGCATGAGAGCTAAAGGGCCTAAGTATACAATAAGACTAAACGCCAAAATCATCGCCCACGTGAAAATGCCGCGAACGATCCAATTTTTCCATCTGAGAATAGATTGGGGAAAAATGTACTTAGAAGCCGATAAGGTATATTCAATTAGAGGTATAAAAAGCAAATTCGACAAAAATGGGTCATAAAGCGAATAATACTCAACGGAAATAGGCGCGAAATGCAAAAAAATCTTGGTGCCATAAGCCATCTTTAAAAGTGCACGAAAAACAACCGACCAAAAACTCGGGGTAAAATTTGCATAAGGAGATATGCGCATTGAAACAAACGTGGAAGATGATAACGAAAAACTCAATAGCGTTGTACATCCGTATAAAGACTTGAAATTTTGGAGGAAGGAGTGTCGAAAATACATGTAACAGAATCATGGGGATCTGCCCCATAGGTGCACAAGGTCAGGGTCGGCAGATGAGGGTTGAAATGCCAAAAATCTAAAACAATAAATTTAACGTTCACGATTTTTTTGCTGTTTTAATGATAAAAAATTGTCAAAATAGCCTATAAAACGTTTTTTCGTGTTAATAACACGTTTTAAAAGCATTTTTAGTCCATTTTGACTGCATTACATCACTTTTAATACTAAAAAATGCGAAAATTTATCAATTTTGGGCGCTTTTTGAGTAAAAAGTACTTAAAAGTACTACTCTGGCGCGAAGCGCCGGAAAAATTTTGACATTTTTACTAATTTTGATGTCAAAAATGATGCAGAACAAGACCTGTTTGCTCAAAATCGCCGGACAGTACCGGTCTAGTTGACTTCTCAGGGGGTAATACCCCCTCACCCCCCTATGTGCATGTGTGATCTGCCCACCAAAAGTTGCTTATCCCCCATCCCCTTCCCCAGAGGCCAAAAAATTTTTCAGCTCTACCCCACCCCCAATTTCAGGAGAAAATTGGATTTTTCAGCCGTTTTAGATTTTTTGGCCGTCTTTGGGCCAAAACTTGGAGGTTATTTTCCCCCACCCTCTCTTCCAATGACCGGAGACACCCCGCCCGAAATTCCGAGCCGTTACATGTCTCGCCACTCCTATGCTAAACGACTCAAAAATCTTCGATTTTCGGACCAATAGGCCTTTTTTGTGGAGGGAAGAAATCTCATTTTTGATCAAAAAATGGTCCAAAATAACGAAAATGGATTTTAGCAAGTTTTTGCACCAAAACTCGGGAAGGGAAAGGGCAATAAATCTCAAATCTCGAAATTTAGGACGACCCTACCTGTTCGCGATTTAAACTTGGCATATAATGTAAAGTTGTCAAAGCCGTATTCATTCCTATTAGATTGCATGCGAGCAGATTTGCTTTTGCTAATCAATAGAGTAAAATCAACTCTGAGCAAATAATCTTTATCAGAAAGCTTAAACATTGAATGCATGATAACCATACATGATATAGGGAGGGGGTTTTCAGCCACTCCTAAGAAAAATTTTTTAACCCCTCCCCCCAGAATTGGCGATTTTTCGAAAGTTTATGAAAAAATTTAAAAATTTGTAGAAAAAATGCTTTTTTAGCGTGTTAGCTATCTATTTGCTCGAAAGTGCCTAATTTTCGGCCTAGAAAGATAGAGCATAGTCAGAAACACTGAAAAACGATGTTTTTGACGCGTATCTACCATTTTTTGACTAAAAACACACTCGAGAATTCCACCCCCCCAGGATGCCCATGCTGTGCATGAATGGTGACAACATAACAATCACTAACCGTACATGATCTCGGGGGTTCGGGGAAGGGGAGAAGTAGTATGCTGACTCCCCAACTCGAAAGTTTGTTCAATTTTCTTGATTTTTCACACCTTTTTTAAATTTTTCTATTATTTTTATGTTCTAGAAAGAGTGGGCAATTGAGCATCGTCGGAAATGACAAAAAATGGCGTTTTTAACGCATTCGATATTTATCATTCTTGAGCCAAAAAAGGCATTTTGAAAAAAAATCTAGTGTTTCACCCCCAAAATTTCCAAGCTATGTATATACACGTCTGAATGCATACATGCACAATAAAGATAAGGAAAATACAATAAAGAAAAAGTGACAAAAACAAAAAAACAATGCAAATATCAAGTCGGCCACTTCTCCTTTTCCTACCCCAATTTATAAGAAAAATTGATCCGAAAAATCTTAAGCCATTTTAGATGTAGGATATCCTTTCATTACCTTTCCGAAAAAGGCAGCTAAAGTGTCCCGACATAAAATTATTTTATCCAAACTTAATTGCAAACAGTGGCGCATCCAGGATTTTCCTAAGGGGGGCGGTACCCCTAAGGAGGGGGCGGAACCCAGACTTGGGCGGAAAAATTAGCCGTTTTACCTAGAAAATCGCTAAAAATCGCACAAAAATCCTCAATTTTGCGCACTATTTTGGGCCGATGGGGGGGGGGGCGGCCAGCCCCCCGCTCCCCTAAATCCGCCCCTGATTACAAACATGCTCTCCTCTAGAAAACTTACTCTTTCGCCCGAGGGAGTAATTCCCTTCAAAAGCCTACTAACTCAACATTTCAAAAAAACAACGAAGATTTTGAATTTTTCGGCGCTTATTTCTGTTTTAATAACCCATAAAATGCCTAGAACGAAGTTACAATGGAAAAAGTCACAATTTTCGATGAATTCTTTTATATTTTACTCACAAAAAAGACGAAACTAGTCAGAATCGGACAAGTAGCACCTGCAAAAAAATGCAGTTTTCTACATTGAAACATCTTATATAGGATATTTTAACCATTTTCATACTAGACCTGCAAAAAACGATGAACTCTTAGTTTAATGGTCCAATTTTAGTTTTTCCTCCCTTGAACTTCAGACTTAAATCCCGTCCATTTGACGTTGAAAATTGAGAGCGTACCCTGTATTTCCGGGAAGAGCCGAAAAATAGTTTATAAAAAACATTTTATACGCAAGTCTGTCTCAAATTTGAGAAGGTAAAAATCTCAAATTTAAGTTTTAATTAACAAAAAAAGACGAAAACAAATGGAAATACAGATCATAAAAATCAAAAATACTAAAAATCCTCAAGTCCATTCAATATTCATTATTTTTCTCGATATTTGAAGAATAAAAAACAGCATAAAAATACATTCGAGAAACAAAGACAAAAATCAGTAAAAAAATAAACTCTGCATACTAAGGTGTCTAAATTTGATCCAAACGCTAAACATATTCGATTTTTGGTTTTTGGTTATTTTGGTAAATTTTTGAATATAAATTTTTAAATAATTTTTAAATAAATTTTTAAATATATTATTTTATTATTTTATTTACTTTGGCCCATCCCTTTAATTTGCAATTTTTATTTCGTCCTCCCCGATTTTTATTTGCATATTGACAGATGTTTTTTTTGATACTGCAGCTTAAAAGCAAAACTTTAATGTCTAACGGGTTCGAAATTTTAAGTGAAATATGAAAAACGAATTCTAAATATTGAATTCCAAAGGATAGTTTCATCATTTGCATTGTGGTAAACTTCCCAAAAATCGACTATTCACCAGAGACGCACAGCATGAAAATTCTGGGGAGGGAAAAGAAATTTTAAAATGCATTTTTGGCCCGAAAACGGTGGATACGCGACAAAAACAACGTTTTCGGCGTTTCTGACCATTCTCAGTCTTTTTCGAGCAAAAAAAGGCGAGTGAAATTCGAAAAAATACATAGAAAATCGAGCGAATTGAACGAAATATAGTCAAAAAAGTGAGTGTATGACGCGAAGCGTCGAAAATTAAACATTGAATAAATAGTTGAAAACACTTAAAAAGCTCCTTTTCTACGAATTTTGTGGAAAATTTTTAAAATTTTGGGAAAATCACGAATTCTGGGGGGGTGGCAAAATATCAGGAAGGAGCTTTTCTGGGTAAATAAGAAAACCCCCATCATCCAACGACCCTAACCAAAAATAATTTCGACTCTACCACGCGTCTTATATTTCCTACACATGCATACAAGGCGCGACTACCTGGACGAGAAGCGTGATAAAACTGAATCTATGACGTCAGTCGTGTGGTCACTAGCCTGTGGCAGATCTTTGGTTAATTCGGCTAGTCTAAATGCATTTAAGACACGTACATACATAAGCGTCGAATCCTGTAAAGTTAGAGGCTTTTTAACCCCCATCCCAATTTCTGGCAAAAATTTGCAATGTTAGGCCAATTTTGGGTACTTTTTCGCCTGTTTTCGCCAAAAATTGATGGTACCCCCTCACGGCTGACTAACTCCCTCCAAAATTTTGAAACATCACGTGAATGGTCCAAATAGCAAAGAAGAGTGCAGTTTTTAAAAAATCGAAACCCAATCACAAACAATTTGCGATGTCTAGTCAGGTAAGCACTGTACGAAATAGAATGAAATAATTAAATTTGAGACAAATTTGAACGCAACTTAAATAGAAGTATTAATCGCAATTGCACGTGTTTTTTTACGTTTGGACTGAAGCCCGGTTCACACGAATGGAATCCAGACCAGTTCTTGGGGGTGAAGTTTGGGGGGTTTTGACCTCTCAGAATGGTAACTGACCCCAGCAAAATACCTGTGAACCCGACAAATGTCGAATTTTTTTAAAAGTTGGTAAAAGTTGTAAAAGGTGTGCCATTTTAGGCGTTTTTAGCTCATTTTTAACTCAAAAATCTCAAATTTCCGGCGCTTCGCGCCCTATACACATTTTTTGACTATATTTTATTCAATTTACTCCATTTTTTTAAATTTGTTTTAGATTTCTCTTACATTTTTATGTTCTAGAAAGAGCGAGTATTGTATGAAACGTAAAAAAACAGTGTTTCTGACGTGACCCATTGTTTTTAGACCAAAAAGGGAACTTTTAAAAAAGTTTCGGGCCTGATCTCCCAGAATTGCCCATGCTGTACAAGTATGGTGCAATCAACTTGCGACCTGTAACCCAGACAGGATCGTCTAAGGGACAGCGGTTACGACGGATTGCACCCGTATTCAATTTTTCGCCTGCAACCAAGCGCAATTCTCATACATGTTCAGTTTTTGCTGTAAAGGAACGCATATCAATGAGGACGATGCTCGCTTTTTGCACACGTGTGCGCGTGCAGTGCATATTATACACGTGTCTTAAGCTGCACACCATGGGACTTCAAGGGCGGGGAGGGGAGGTGAAATTATAAAGTGTTTCTTGGGTCCAAAAATGGTAGGTACGCGTCAAAAACATCGTTTTTCAGCCTCTCTGACGATGCTCCATATTTCTAGAGCATGAAACATGAAAACATTTCAAAAAGAAATCAAAAAAGTCGGAACAAATCGAACAAAATATAGTCGAAACCAGTGTTTTTTTGTACTAGGTCCATTTTTACATGTACAAAGATAGTCCCCAAAAGTCTTTGTACATTTTGTACATGCAAATTTTTGTGTACTATAACATAGTAAAGTAGCGATTTTAGTGTGGTAAAACAGGGTTTTCGATCTTTGGTAAAGTATTTTAGCTAATTTCTGGGTTTCTGACGCCAAAAATTACTAAAAATTGTCTCACAACGGCGCGAAGCGCCGAAAAGTTTGACATTTTTCCATTCTAGATGCAAATTCTGCCATAGGACGAAAATTTCTGGGAATTTTACAGCTTTTTACAGTTTTTGTCTTCCCAAAAAACTTTGTCCATTTTGTACACACAAATTTTTGGGTACTATAATATGGTACAGTAGCGATTTTAGTGTGGTAAAAATGTTCGACTTTTGTTAGTGTATTTAAGCGGATTTCTGGTTCTCTAAGGGCAAAAATGATTAATAATCGTCTTAAAACGGCACGAAGCGCCAAAAAATTTGACATTTTTCTTTTGAAACACAATTTCTGCCAATATGAAGATATATAGGACACACAATTGCTCATTTCGGCGAGAAGCGCGAAAAATTCCTGCGAATTTCAGACCTTTTTTTGCAATTTTGTCTTCCCAAAAAATCTTTGTACATGTACAAAGACGGTCCAGAAAAGTCTTCGTAAATTGGGAAAAATGTTTGCCGAGTACAAAAAAAAACACTGGTGAAAACATAAGTATAATGGCGCTAAGCGTCGAAAATTTGGCACTTTTTGAGCAGAAGATAGCTAAAAACGCTTAAAAAGAATCTTTCCTGCAAATTTATAGAAAATTTTTTGGAAACTTTAAAAAAATTGCCAATTCTGCCCCCCTCTCAAGATCATGCATGGTCATAAGCACGCTACTTTACCCTGAAAGACAGAAAAATCGAAATTTCTGAAGCGCTCTTGATTTAACCTTTTAAATGCCCCTCATACGAGAAGGAATCGCACCCCATGATAAATTTTAGTCATATTGGGCCCAATATGATGTAAATAAAGTTTCATGGCTGCCCATGCAGTGGTTGTTGAGAAAAAGCTTGTTCCAAAAATGGAACGTTGGTAGGATCGAGGTTCATTTTACACATTTTTTTTTATTTTATTTTTTTACTTTCTACTTACAACGTAAATACTAACACTAAAGCTTACATCATAAAGCATGTTATATAACAATAATAAGCTATTATCATAAAGCATTACTTGAAAATAATAAAAAATCACTTATGAAATTCAGGAAAACACTTCATATGTAAACGTTTTCCACAAAATTCACACCACATTGTGGTATTCTTTGTGCAGACAATGCATCGACCTTGTGACGTTGGGGTCAAGAAATGGCCTTGTGATGTTTTGACATCATTGCAGATAGGTGCTGTAGGGCCACCTTTTCGAGTGCGATAGCTGGATAGGCCACATTTCATTGCTACCATTGTGATTTCTCGCCTGAAATCCAAATGGCTCATAGCTTCTCGCCAAGCAGCTGACAGTGAATTCGCCAAGCTGCAACAACTACTAAATTCAAGCCATTTGAAAATAAATTCCACCACCATTTTTTGGATCTAAGCTTTGGACGGTATGAGGCAAGTAGGCGGTCGAGCAGGTCAACTCCTCCCATTCCTTGATTGTATGCAGCAATCATTTTAGGCTGCTTTATCTGAATTTTTTCTTTTTCCTTGATGGAGTATCGAGTGGCATTTTGAACTGGAAAAGGTTTCATCCAGTTGGACATAACTGTGACAACACTGTTATCATTCCAACGCACACAGATGACTTCACCATCACTTCTATAGTCGAATTCACCACGATCTTGCTTGCCCAGTTCTTTGGATGCCAACAATGGACATTTTCCAATCCTGTTTTCTCTGACTGTGCCAATTGCTCTAAAGCCTTTTTCCTTTAGCTGGATCATCAGGCTGTGGGAAGTGAAGAAATTATCGAAGAAGAGGCATGGCTTTTTGGGTCTTGTATGACAGAGGTCAAGTCGGAAATCACTCTTGTTCCAAGTGGCATCCTTTTCAACTTCAGGCTCTTGCTGATTTTTTAGCACCAGCATAATTCTGCATCGAAAAAGGATATCCATCAGGGCTGCACATCATCCAAACCTTGTAGCCAAAGCGGATTGGTTTGCCACGAATAAACATTTTGCAGGAATGATTACCAAAATAGGGCACCATTGACTCGTCAATGCTAAGGCTTTCACTGAAGACTCCACCTATCTTCAAAAGTTGAGCTGACAAATGATTATAAAATGGTTCAACTTTAGCAGCTTTGCCAGGCTGTAAGTTCAAATTATCAACTATGTGAAAATAGCTTTTCAGAGCATTGAAAACGTTTTATTGCCATAACTTTTGGGACAATATTGTTGCTCAAATCTTCTGCAGTAGACCAGTAGTGGGCTTCTTCTGGGAGGCAGTGGTAGCCACTGAACAGAAGGATTCAAAAATCGGGTGATTTCGTCAGCATCAGTATCAGCTGTGGCCAGTTTTTGTTGAGCATATAAATTCGTCATATCTGCGAGTTGTTGTAAATAATCTTCCCCTATGACTTCGATGAAAATTTCAAATGGGGTCTTTTGAAGAAGGTCAGGGCGAACATCGGCCAATTTTGGTGGAACATTTTGATCCAGTTCGGTCTGAAAGGCGGCTTTTTTGTCCATCGTGGTTTTGGCTTTTCATGTGTATGTTTTGGTTTTGTATCTCTTGATTCTTGACAATAGGCTGATAGCAATTGATCATCTTCATCGATTTCTTCATCGCTTTTTGAATCGACTTCCAATTCCAATTCGCCACATACATCGGCTGGAACTTCGGGTATAAGGGCTTCATCTTCGATATCTTCAACGTCTGAGGCTTCCAAATTGTCTGCTGGTGGTAGAATGACAATACTGGCATCTTCGATTTCAGGATCTGCAAGCAGTCGTTCCACAGCTTCCTGGACTGTCAAGCATCGTCTGGTACTCATATTTAGTAATGAGAAACAAATAGTAACACAGGATGAATAAACAATTGATAATAAAGCACAACAATCAGTGATAGATATATTATGATTAGATAACTGATTATTGAATGAAACTATCTGAAATTCATCTGCTGATATACAGTCATAGAAAATTTGGGTATCAGAAGCCGGATTAAAAGGATATTTAGAAATTTCTTGCCTTCGAATTTAATTTTTTATCCAAATGTGTTTGCAGTTCGACTTTAATTTATCAGCAAAAAATAACAAGCTGTTCAAAACAAAGCTAGCAGCGCCTAAGAATCCGTTATGCATGTTTTTAGCACGTTTCAAGCGGCAGTCGCACCTGGTAGCAGCATTCGGTTGCAACCTGCGAGATTTGCTTTTTGTTGCGTGAAAGATTTGCATAAAATTGAAAAAATAGAAAAAAATAAAAGAAAATTTAAAAAAAATTAAAAAAAAAACAAAAAATCCATAAAAAACATAAAAGCGACCGAATTACAGGTTTCAGGTTGCAGATGATCGCACTCGTGTGAACGGAGCTAGAGATAAGTTTTGTAAGTAAAACCTCCAACAAACCCAAATTAGGACCCAACGGACACTTTTTTATCGGCACAAACGTTTTTTGGACCGATAAAACCCATTTCTGCACCCAGACTTTCCGGAACAGGAAACCCGTCATTCAAAACGAAAAAAATTACTTATCAAACCGCGTAAAGCATTTTCCAAAGCTGGACAATAATTTTTTGAACCTGGACAACCAAACCAATTTCCAGCTGGACATTAAAGAACAAATTTATGAAGCGGGAAAATCAACCTTTTCAAAAGTCATTTTTAGAGGGAGAATGCACGACATGCCTGGGCGTGGGGGTTTGGGGGTATGCACCCCCCTCTCCCCAAGAAAGCAAAATAACCCCCAGAATTCAATCTTTGAAAGTTTTCCAATTTTTCGATGCCAATGGTGCCAATGGATAGTGATCGATGAAAAACTTTGAAAAATGGTGTTTTTTCGCCATATCACCATTTTTAGGGCAATTTTTTGACCATTTGAATAATCTTGCAACCCCCTCCCCCAGAATTTCAGTGCTCGCCCACCTATAGTGCACGAACTTCAATTTGGGGCGAAAATGGCAACAAAAAAACAATTTTAAAAAGGGTCCAAAAACGTGAGTTTTTGCCAGAAATGGGAGCGGGAGGAGAAAAATTTCAGCCTTTGGACAGGGAAATATGTACTGCATACCCGATATTGCAGACAATAGCTCTTCAATAAGCTTTACACCCCAATCACACAGTAAAATTATTTACGTTTTCCACCCAATTCATAATTTTATTTTTTAATTAATTTTTGCGTTAAATGCAACGTATTGGGTAGAGCATACCTGGCTTCCAATTTTTCCTCGTCCTCATCTTCACTCTGAGAAAAATGAACAAAAGAAATGAGACAACAACAGTATTAATTTGATTGGAGATTTGAGGAGGGGTTTGACTATCTCCTAGCAGAAAATTCTCCACCCTCCCTCGCAGACATGCACAGCATGGGAATTCTAAGGGGATGCAATTTTAAAGTGCCCTTTTCGGGACTAAAAACAGCGGGAACGCGTCAAAAACATCGTTTTTTGGCAGAACTAACCAAAAAATTTCGAAAAAAAGAAAAATTGAATAAATTTAATAAATTATAGTTAAAACATGATTTTATGGCGCAAAGCGCCGAAAATTTGACACTTCTGAGCAAATAGACTTAAAAACGCTAAAAAAAGCACCCTTTCCTGCGAATTTTCAGGAAATTTTCAAAAACATTCGAAAAATCGCGAATCCTGAGACGGGAGGAGGGAGTGAAAAAATTTCTGGGGGATTAACATTTTTCTGGGGGCTAGGTTAACCCTCCCAGATCATGTACATATAGTGCTGGCCTCTAAAAAACCAGTCGATTTGTAACCAGAAAAAACCACCCCTTTTTTCCATATCCAAAAGCAGATGACTGATGATATTATACTGGCGAACAAACTATGCCGTGGGGATTACAACTGACCCCTGATCTCTTTCTGGATCATTCAGAAACTTGGGATATAAATTTGACGAAAAATTCCAAAAAATAACTGTTTTTATAATTTTTTGAGCATTTTTGAGGGTCGGCATTTCTACCCGTATTCATATTTGCTAGAATCTTTTGTATTCACTTTAGACTCCCTCGCAGACTAATGCCAGAAAAAATTTAGTTGTCCTCCTATGTCATCCACATAGCTACAGTATACCTTCAAAGTCAAACCTAAAAAAGCACCAGCTGTAACCTAAAAAACAGCGCCAATTTTTACAAAACTTAGCAGGAATGTGCCTCGCAGCACCTTATATGATGCCTGATATTTATTTTTCACAAAAAATGGGAATCACCTCAAAAAACTGCCAGAAAAAGTTCGATTGTAACCTAAAAAACCACTGTAACCTAAAAAAAGACCAATGCTAAGTATACGTTTCTATGGCCACGGAATTAGGTACTTTTTATCAAGTTGCATAATTTTGCACTGATTTCTTGCAGAGGATGTAGAAGAGACTGACCTAGAGTTCGTTTTTATCACTTGAAGACTTTATTTGTAAAATTTACAGAACTTTTGATAAAAAGCAGAAAAATTATTCGATTTTAATATAACCGAGATAAAATGAACGGAAATATCGGAAAAAATGATCTTTTTTTTCAAAAAATATGATCATGTAAGGTCAACTTGCATAACATTTAAGGGGGTGGTTTTTTTAGTTCCCATGGTTTTTTCACCTCCCAAATGGAATAAGCTGGCTTTTTTTTTTACTTTGATCGATTTTTCTCCAAGACTAAAGCAGGGAACGACCGAAGCTTCGGCTTCGGCCGAAGCTTCGGCCGAAGGTGGGGTGTTTTCTTGCTTCGGCCTTCGGCCGAAGCAAAAAGGAAAAAAGGCCGAAGGCCGAAGCTTTTTTTCAGGGCAATTTTTTATTCGCATTAAAATTTAGACAATGTGCAATATAACTAACCCCAGACGACGCCATTCAGCTCAATTTATCTTCTAGTCACCTTAAATTTTGTTAAAAATATGCTCACAACAGTAACTTTGACTATATAAACAGCAAGCAACCATGTACTAATAACAAAAGCTGACTCATCTAAGCATTGTATCTGCTCCGCATCTGTTTCCATTTTTAAAAAAGTTCGACTATGAATGAATCACTAGCGATCGCGAAAATGATGAAACACTTAAGGGAAAAGCCACACCTTTATTCCTACATGTCTCACATTTGAAGGCATGTCTTTGTTTACTCGAAATTCCAACGCCATCTTTGTACTTGTTGTATATCGTGTGTCTACTGTGTACCAGTGTTTTTATTTTAACGATGTCCGTTTGTACTAGGGATGCACCGGGGCCAGGCCCCGGCCCCGCCCCAGGGCCAAAATACGCAACTTTCAGCCTATTATTTAGAATTATCTCAACGTTTTTTTGATTCGGATTTTGAGAAATCGTGCATAATCGCCTGTGCATATCATTCATGTATAACAAAACATTGGTCACAAATTTTGTTTCATAAATTTAGCTTATTCACGTTTATAGCTGCAGCAATTTAATAGTCAAAAGCGATAATCTACAAGTTTTTCGCCAAATACACTAGCGTTTCTAATCGCTCATGCAGCAAACGAGAGCGGGAATCCGAGCAAATATTGCCGCTTGTACTGAACAAGCGTTCACTCGGGGTACACATGGGCGGGGGCTCAAATATTTCCTTGTCAGTTATATATGCCAGGGCCGGGTAAGTTTCCAATTTTGTCCGCAAAAAGCCCATCGGATCCAATTCTGTTCCGACTTTTTCTTCTGCATGAGAAAAAGCATACGTTTAACATTTTGTGGCATTCCTGTAGGTTTGTTTGCCGGATGAACAGGCACGTAGCTCTGGGGGGAATGGGGGTCCGGTCGGACCCCATAAAATTCAGAAAAATCGTAAAAATAAGACTTTTTAAACGTTATTTTGTGCTATTTTTGGCCTGTTTGGGCTTAGTCCCTCCAAAATTGATGTTGGTCACCCCAAAATAGGACGGCCAGCTACATGCCTGCGGATGAAATTCCAAAAGATGTTCTTTGTGTTGGATTGGCTGTCAACATAATATACTATGCACGCGAAATATCTATCCTTGTTTAAGCTATTTTCAACTCGTCTGATCTAAAACATGAGTAATTCAGCTGATAATGATGCAAGTAACGTGAATTGGGCCAAATTTTATGAATGGTAGGAAAAATTTTTGGCCTATATAAGCTATGATGAATAATTGAACTCGAAAAATACATGTGGAACGGATGCCATAGACTTGCCCAGACGCTATTTTGCATAAGTCACATTTTGCCAAATACATATGTATACATGGTATATCCTGGATATAGCAAAAATAGTTGGCCCCGGTTGGTCCCAGTCTCTAGTACCGGCCCCGGCGCCGGGCCCAGGCCCCGGTCAAAAAGGCGGCCCCGGTGCATCCCTAGTTTGTACATGTACAAAGATGGTCCCCAAAAGTCTTTGTACATTTTGTACACACAAATTTTTGTGTACTATATTATAGTACAGTGGCGATTTTAGTGTGGCTAAACAGGGCTTTCGATCTTTGGTAGTGTATTTTAGCTAATTTCTGGGTTTCTGACGCCAAAACTTACTAAAAATTGTCTCAAAACGACACAAAGCGCCGAAAAAATTTGACATTTTTCCATTCTAAACGCACATTCTGCCATTTTAAAGATATATAGGACAAAAAAATCACTCATTTCGGCGCGAACACCGAAAATTTTTGGGAATTATACACGTTTTTATAGTTTTTGTTTGCCCAAAAATTGTTGTAAATTTTGTATACACAAATTTTTGGGTACTAGAATATGGTACAGTGGCGATTTTAGTGTGGTAAAAACAGAGTTGTTTGACTTTTGGTAGTGTATTTTAGCTAATTTATGGGTCTCTAAGGGCAAAAATCACTAAGGATCGTCTTAAAACGGCGCGAAGCGCCGAAAAATTTGACATATTTACTTTTGAAATGCAATTTCTGTCATTATAAAGATATGTAGAACGCACAATTACTGATTTCGGCGCGTAGCGCCTAAAATTTTTGCGAATTTCAGACCTTTTTTGCAATTTTTGTCTTCCCAAAAATCTTTGTAAATGTACAAAGACAGTCCCAATAAATCTTTGTAGCAATGGGAAAAATCTTTGCCGAGTACAAAAAACACTGCTGTGTACCATTCTCTTTTGTATTAAATAATTGCTCCATGGTCGACGTGTTAACTTTCTTAAACTTCTGCATCTAATAACGGGAAGAAATCTTTATTTGCTTTTATGCCTACCTTCTACAAATTTAAGTATCAGCAGGAAAATTAGGAAATAATCAATTGTTTTTATAATTCTCAGGAATTCCAGGCTTTATTCCTAATAATACATTATATTTTTATATATTCAGGATAGTGAATCTGATGATCATCAATACGTATTAGCTGCTGATATACATGAAATGTCTAATAATGAAATCAGTGCTAATGAAGAGAATTAATTGCGCTTTTGAATAAAATTTTTGCAATGAATGACACTGTTTCATTACTTCATATTTACTCCTGGAACATAATCAAGCTTAACTTTCATATTTATGACTCAATTCGCAATTCATTCTTCATACTAATCAGAATTAGACTGAAGAATTTATACAGATTCGGCCTTCGGCCTTCGGCCGAAGCTTCGGCCGAAGCCGAAGCAAGAGCTGGCCCAAGCTTCGGCTTCGGCCGAAGCAAAATTTCGGAGCTTCGGTCGTTCACTGGACTAAAGGAATCTATGAAATCAACTAAGTAGCGAAAGATGGAGCATCGACGGTAGATTGCTCTGATTATACAAGTTTCTAGACTGGGGTGATTTCACAACGAATATATGCAAAAAACATAGAAAACGGTTTTTTTAGAGGCCATGACTATATATACGCTCTCTCAGTATTTTTGACTTCTCGAAAAAACCGTAGCGCTGTACTGCTTCAGTCATTCAAGCGATCTTTTACTTCATCAATGTCACTTTTTTTGCGTTTCGCGCCATCTACTCATAATTGACGATGTTTTTTGTCCAATTTATTAAATTTTTCATGTCAAGGAATAGCCTGAAAATCAAATTCACAATATATATACCTAAAAAATAATAAAAGACTGGTAAATATTGGAATTAAATTAAAAATTATGTTCAAATATGCATATGTATACATATAATGACTTTTTGGCGACAACAACCTCGTTTTTCGTTCAAGAATGATAAACGCATAATTCTTGTCATGTTTTTTTGTATTCGACAAAGATTTTTCCCGATGCAAAAAGACTTCTAGGACCGCCATTGTACATGTACAGAGACTTTTGGGAGGACGAAAACTGTAAATAAGCCTAAAATTGCTAAAAAATTTCCGGTATTAGTTTATAAAAAATCTACT
The DNA here is from genome assembly GCA_036768485.1 of Mermis nigrescens. Taxonomy (NCBI): domain Eukaryota; kingdom Metazoa; phylum Nematoda; class Enoplea; order Mermithida; family Mermithidae; genus Mermis; species Mermis nigrescens. The sequence goes on along the minus strand of JAVLUZ010000150.1, from coordinate 517,139 downwards.
TCAAGCCAACAACTTGCAAACAAACATTAAAAAGCGTGTCGCAGTTTCGACGGCAGTTTACCAAGACGGACGAAAAACAAAACAGAACAAAATACTTTTTAAGAATGATCAACAAAATACAAAACATAAATGAAATATTCGGCGAAAAAAGCGATTTTCTGATATAATGTTGCGTTCAAAAATAAAATCGTAATGAAAATGCACGACTACAGGGGCGGATTTAAGGGGGCGGGGGCGGGGAGGCGGAGCGCGGGGGGGGCGGCCGCCCTCCATTGACCAAAAATATTTGGCGAGACAAAGAATGGATATACATTTTGCAATGATTTTTGGCCGTCAGTGACCATAATTTCTCAAATTTTTCCCGGGTGATATATACCTATTTAATGACATTTATTTACTTTATAGGCGACCTAGACGCCATTTTCTGTTCATGTAGGTTTCAAATCAATGCTAACAGCAAAAACAGCTATTTTTGCATACTTTTCTTCTATTTTCAATTAAAAATTCCGTTATTTCGCATCAAATGCTAAAAATACAGGAAATCGAGCAGTAAACCATGCTTCTAGACGTCTATCCGCCTTAATTTTACAAATTTTTCCGGCGCTTCGCTTCAGAGTTTTGTTAAAGTCCAAGAAATTTAATGATTTTTCGCACAAAATTGTCGAAAATTTTATGATTCATAGAAAAATATTGCGTCAAAAGTGATTTTATGTAAACCTATACAATGTAAAACACTGAAAAAACTCTTTCGCGCTTTAAGGGCGAATTTTTCGGACTCTATTTCTGACTGTTTTTGGAAAAGTCAAGATACCGCCCCCTTAGGGAGATTCTAGATCCGCCACTGCACGACTATTTCCGAGATTTCTACCTGGGTATCAGCATTTTTTGAGTCGGCTATATGGAAAGCATCGGGCGAAGCGGTAACGTCCGCTAAATTGTGTCCCTGCGTTCCTCGATGCCGTAACTCAACAGAATCCATTATGAATACCTAATTACAGAATGACTGAGCAAATAAAAACAAGATCACACATGACCCAGACGCCTAGAAAGTCAGATTATGCATATATCAATGAGTAATAATGAAGATGTTTCACCCAAGCACACATAAACGTGGGAGAAAGGAACCCCAGGATTAAAAATCTAGAGAATTTTAATTTTTGAATTTTCTATGAACATTTCTTGAAGCTCACGTACAAAATCTACCTGCCACGCATTTAAGCAGTTTACCCAGAAATACATATCTACCTACCCAGGCCCGTATCCAGGATTTGGCCAAGCGGGGAGGGCGGACCCCACATAAATTGGTCTATATCTTGAGAAATTCGTCGGGGTAGCTCGCAAAAAATCGCATTTTTCGACATGTTCTATCCATTATGATCCTATATATTTCAAACTTTTCGAACAGATTTTTTGTAACTCAAAATACTATAAAAAGTGTCGATTTTTGGTCGCGCTTGAGTCAAAATTATGGAGAATAGTTCATACTGGAGCGAAGCGTCGTAAATTTTGAGGATTTTACCTCAAAGGCAGGCAATTTTTCCATCTTTCCATGCATTATCTTACCTTTCAAAATTTTTTCCGGCCAAGGGGTAGGGCGGCCGTCCCCCACGCTCCCCCCTAAATACGGTCCTGTACCTACCTATTCAGACCCGTATCCATTATTTTGTTTTCGGAGGGGGTCACGACCAGAGTTTTCTCAAAAACATAAGGAGGACCGAAGGATGAATTAAAACAGACGTTTTACGACCACTAGAGATGTACACTTTGTAAATTGTGCTATTCAGATGCCTTGAATATGGTGAGAATTCAACGGGCACCCTCTTGAACAAATTTCATTTTCTGTGTAAAACCTGTACAGAACAGTAATCATAGATGTAAAGTACGCTTAAGGTTGTATAAAGACTAAAAATGTAGTGTTTGAATTGCGTGCTTGGGACTAAATAAACTAATTATAATTGTGAAAGTCGGCGCGACTAAAAACACAAAGATGGGAGTAAAGGAATAAATCATTCCCATATTTCATTTCAGGGGGAAGCACGTGCCCCCCTATACCACCTGGATACGGGCCTGACCCTATTCATTGAGCGCAAAATAACTTTTGGGGAGTTTATTCGTAAAGATACAGAGCTAAAAAGCGTTTGTCAACATTAGAAGATTACCTATTTGCAAAGGTTCCTAGTCAATAGAGTTTAAAATATACGCATAAAATTCGTGCACTTTGTACATATTGTCTTTTAAAAACTGCTCAGCATGACAATTAACAACAAGACAAGTCTACAAAATATTGGCATCTCATGCGTTTTACGAATTTTTAAGTCATTCTGACATGGAAATGTCAGGAAATTTCCGCGCTTCACACCAGTCTATTTTATTTATTTATCAGCTAATTTTAGGACCAAGATTTGGATGATTTTATGAAAATTTTAACGTTAAAATTCGAGATTTCAGTGCTCATTCTGCAAATTTCTCCCGGGGCTCTGCCCTGACCCCGCTGGGGGCGCTTGAGCACGCCACCCTAAGCCCACTAGCGCCAAAAAGAGGTTTTCCGTTAATTTCTCTCTAATCTAGCAAAGTAGCTTGGGTAGAATCTATGTGCGCGCAGGAGACAGGCAAACTCATATAGTTACCTAAATTAAATCTGAAATCTGAAATGGAATATGTGATGATGGTGATTTAAGGTTAAAGGGATAGGAAGATAAATAAATATAAGTAACCTAAACCTAAGAAGGAAATAGGAACGGTAAGGGTTGGCAAGGCTGGGTTTTTTGAATCTGGGTTTTTCGGGGTTTTTCATGGGTTTTTTGGGTGCAAAAAAATCATTGGGTTTTGGGTTTTTCGGGTTTTTTATCCACAACTTACCAATTTTTCACATAGACTGAGATAAATACTGAAGGTGATTCAAATTGTATTTACAATCTCTTTTGTTTGCTTTATGCTGTTTCTTTGATTAGTAAAGGCCAACCAACCTCAGTCTGGTCAACACAATGCCCGTGCCGAAAAATCTCAGCCCCTAGCTTACAATTTCCATGCCATGCTGCTAAACAGGGCGTCAGTCACCTCAACAACCCACACTTTTCTGAGTCCGACAAATTTTCCTATTTCCAGATATTTTTTTGAGAGCCAGTGCATTTTTTGATTAAAATCTGGTAATGTCTGAGCATTGAAGAGAAATATGTATGCATATATGTGGCAGTCGCAATGAGCGATCGATTTTGTACTTGGATTTCAATATTAGCTGAATAAAGTTGTTGCTCATTGTTTGTTTCGTGTTTTGCAGCTGTTGGAAGTAATGCCCAGCTACTGTATGTAGTTCTAGTTGTCATTTCCATAAAATACCCCAATAAAACCCCCCAAAACCCCCCAAAAACCCAAAAGCCCAAAATTAAAAATTTTTCAAATCTGAGTTTTTTCCAAGGTGGTAATTGTTTGCAGTCAACTGCAGGTAATATAGCACACAATGTAAAATATATGCTGTCAAAAACCAGCGGCCTAGACTGCAAACAATATAGCACACAATGTAAAATTATATGCATTCAAAAACCAGCGGCCCAGACTGCAGGTAATATAGACACAATGTTATATTATATGCAGTCAAGTTGAATGCTTATTGATGTGGGAAGCCGTGTTTTTTTTGTACAAGGCTCATTTGTACATGTACAAAGATGGACCCTAAAAGTCTTTGTACATTTCGTACACACAAATTTTTGGGTACTTTAATATGGTATAGTAGCGATAGCGATTTTAGTGTGGCAAAAACAGAGTTGTTCGACCTTTGGTTACGTATTTTAGCAATTTCTAAGTTCCTGAGGGCAAAATCAGTAATAATCGTCTTAAAACGGCGCGAAGCGCCAAAAAATTTGACATTTTTCCTTTTGAAATACAATTTCTGCCATTATGAAGATATATAGAACACACAACTGCTCATTTCGGCGCGAAGCGCCGAAATTGTTTGCGAATTTCAGACCTTTTTTGCAGTTTTTGTCTTCCAAAAATTCTTTGTACATGTACAAGGACGGTCCCCAAAAGTCTTTGTACATTGCGAAAAATCTTTGCCGAATACAAAAAACCGTGATGGGGAGCTGGGCTATTGCTGCATTTTAACCTGTATAGTAGATGGTTTTAGAAGGCACTTTTATTTGAGATGGTCTGGCGGATTCGCTTCTCAATTGGGAAAGTTTTTTTGCGCTGCATGAGTAGCAGCTTCAATAGCTGCCCAGTCACCCATTAGCGCATTTTGATGGGCCAGTGTAAGCTCTGATTCTGCATGATAGATAGTTATAGGTGTTGCTGTTCTTGTCCTCATTCTGGGGAATTGTTTCATTTTAGTGGAAATGAAATGCTTCAAAGTTTATTCAACAAGGTGTTAAACAAGGATTCTGAAAAGCATTCGGGAATGTTTCGGATTAGTCTCCGAAGTGTTGGGGGACTGTGACTGAGCAGGGTTACCAATATCTTAGGCTTAGGCTTAGTTATGTGCATTCACCTTGATGCCAAGGCATGGGCAATCCTGAGATAAATGAAACAAAAATTGTGGAGTGAGCGAGCGATCGAAACAATTTTTGCTCCATTTATGCCTTAGGCCTAGCCCATGTCTGGCACCAATCTGTCCACAAGCAAATGCTGTCGCCACACACCATTTTTTTTAGTATCATATGTATCTGCTGGATAATTTTATTTCCACTAAAAAAACTATTCCCCAGAATGATGACAAGAACAGCAACAGCTACACAATATTTATCATGCAGGACCAGAGCTTACGCTGGCCCATCAAACTGCGCTAATGGGCGGATGGGCAGCTATTGAAGCTGCTATCCATGCAGTGCAAAAAAACATTCCCTATTGAGGAAGCAAATCTGCCAGACCATCTAAAATAAAAGTGCCTTCTATAACCATCTACTACAGGTTAAAATGCGAGCAAAGCGCCAGCTTCCCATATCAATAAACATTGAATTTGAGTGCATATAATATCACATTGTAGGCTATATTACCTGCAGTCTAGACCACTGGTTTTTGACTGCATATAATTTTACATTGTGTGCTATATTGCCAGCAGTCTGTGCCGCTGGTTTTTGACTGCATATAATTTTACGTTGTGTGCTATATTACATGCAGTCTAGGCCGCTGGTTTTCGACTGCATATAATTTTACATTGTGTGCTATATTACCTGCAGTTGACTGCAAACAATTACTACCTTTTTCAATCCCCAGGAACGGCGCAACTTTAAATTGTGTCCAACAGTAAACTGTCGATAAAAATGCAGTTACTGGCGCGGCACTGCGGGACCATCAATAAAGAGCATTAAACATCCTACATCACACCAGAAAATTTGAAAATTTAGCTTCCTTGAAGGGCGTGGGTAAAATGCGTGAAGTGGAAAATGGAAATGGAAAATGGGTAAAATCGAAAATGGAAAACGGAAATGGAAAATAGAAAACATGGGTAAAAGCCGGAAAATGGAAAATGGAAAAGTGGGTAAAAGCCAGAAAGGAAAAATGGAAGATGGAAAATGGAAATTTTTCCATTTCATTTATTTTCAACGGAAAATGGTTCATCTTCAAAATTTTCGGTCGTAAATGTCAAACTCATGTCGTTTTTCACCAAATTTCTCTATTTTTGAAGAAATTCGAAAACTTTATTAAAAATGGAAAAAGTCTACAAAAAATGGAAAAAACTTAAAATTGTTCATTTCTTTGTCTTTTTCACTCAAAATTCTCCGTTTTAAAAAAATTGACCTTCCAGATCCGAAAAAAATCGTTATCCAACTTCGACTACAACGATTTCGTTGCAGATGTGTAAATCGCCAAAAAAATGGAAAATCGGGCAACACCGGAAAATGGGAAAAATGAAAAACAATTTTCCATTATCTTCATTAAAATTCGGAAAATGGTTCATTTTCAAAATTCTCGGTCGAAGTCGTCAAACGTCATGTCGTTTTTCACCAAATTTATCTATTTTTGAAGAAATTTTGAAGGCGTAACTCCAAAAATGGAATAGTCTACAAAAAAATGGAAAAAACTGAAAATTGTTCATTTACTTCGCCGTCTTTTTCACCAACCTTCCAGATCCGAAAAATCGATGAGCCCGATTTCGACTACAACGAGTTTTCGAATCGCAGATGGAAAATCGCCGGAAATGGAAAAATAGGGTAAAACCTTGAAAATGGAAAATGGAAAATGCGAGAATTTTCTATTTTATTCATTTTCAATTGGAAAATGTATAAGCGATTCAAATTTTTCGGTCGCAAATGTCGACTCATGTCGTTTTTCACCGAATTTCTCTGCTTTTGAAAAAATTTCGGTCGGGTGCAATCTGCAATCGGAAAGTGTATACAAAAATGGAAAAAACGGGAAATTGTTCTATTCCATTTTTGTTGAATTTTTTCCAGTTTTAGTTGCGCTTTTGAAATTTCTCCAAAAATAAAGAAATTTGGTGAGAAACGACATGATTTTCGACATTTCACTGACCGAAAATTTTGAAATTGTGCTTCATTTTCTGTTGAAAATAGAGGACAAAATGGAAAATTTTCCATTTTTCATTTTCCATTTTTCTGGGTTTTAGATGGCTCCGTTTTTCAATTTTCCGGCGATTTTCCATCTGAGACGAAATCGTTGTAGTCGAAGTGGATAACGTTTTTCTCGGATCTGAAAGGTCAATTTTTCAAAAGAGGAAAATTTTGAGTGAAAAGACGGGTGTGAAATGAACAATTTTTCGTTTTTTTTCCCGTTTTTTCTAGACTGTTCCATTTTTACTTACGCTTTCGGAAATTTCTTCAAAATAGAGAAATTTGGTGAGAAACGACATGAGTTTGACATTAGCGACCGAAAAATTTGAAAATGAACCATTCCGTTGAAAATAAAGAGAGATGGAAAATTTTCCATTTCCATTTTCTGCATTTTCTGGCTTTTAAACCTCATTTTTCCATTTCCATTTTGAAGAAGAAGAAGAAAGAGAGAAATTTTATTACTAATACACCAACTGATAAAATGCAAAATGACAAAATACATAATATGGGATTACGAATTAGTAACGGGACATGCGAATCAATGGAATGACAAGTTTTACGCGCTCCAACAAGATATTTAGATAAATCAAAGTTTGCCGATCTAGATTTAAATATGTTCAGGCTAGGGGAAGAAACAAAGAAGTCAGGTAAATTGTCCAAGCTGCGATGTATTTGTAAAAGAGATCGAATTTTTGTGATTAAAACAAAAATCTATCAGCTTCCAAACATGATTTGTGACAAATAATCTGATAAATCATACACAGACAAATCTGCAAGCGTCTTAATTCAAGTCTGCACAATTTAAGTTGTATTAAACGATCCTCGTAAGAAAGATTATTATTATAACCGAAAATATATTTGCTATATTTAGTGTCTTCTACCCATTTTCCATTTTCCATTTCCGGATTTTACCTTTCCCCTCCTTTAACGCATTTTGCAATGAAAAAGCCTGAAACCTCAAAATTACTCTAAAAAAACCTCAAAAATTTCAGAAAACCTCAAAAAAACTACAAAACCTGAAGAAACAACAAAGGCGACAAAATCTTAAAATTTGAGGTAAAACCCCACGGTTGACCTGGTTACGCCCGTACTCCGTAGCCTGCTGAGCTCAAAATATCCTTTAGGATTTCAATAACAGGGAGTAACTTAAGAATATGGTTTTTTCAGAAAATCAAGAAATAAACTTCAGAAAAGCGAAATTTTTCGCTCAGTACGAACATGTTGAAAGAAAGCGCGGAAAAAATTTTCATCTGTCTTTGATAAATATTACAAAAGCTATGGGCTTCGTTAATTAGCCTCTTCTCGACCTAGACAAGCATCTTCCCGACCTAAGTGTTTGAAGATTCAAACAGCTGAATGCAGAATCACATGCAGACACCCAATTTACGTCGACCTAAGCGTCTAAACATCGACCTTAGCATCTATACATCCACCTAAGCATCTATACATCGATCTAAGCATCTATACATCGACCTAAGCATCTATACACCGACCTGAGCGGCAGCGACCTCGACCTAAGCAGCTTAAAACACCTTTTCAAATATACTAAGCCTGAGCCTAAGTATAATAGAAACAAAAACTTAGATTTGTGTATATCTTGTCAAGTAAAACCGAAAAAAACATGCAAAAAATGAAAATTTTTTCAAAGTTTTTTAAAATTTCAAACAGCTTTCCGCGCCTTTTTTCTTGTTTCTCCTTCATTGCTATGCTTCCTTCCATAATTTCAGCCCATATTATTTATTTCTGACAAATGTGTTAGTCCTTGGATCGAGCCGTTTAATCGTCCCACCCAACACTCAAATCGACAGTTGCCTGCAACTTTGCAAGTATGGCTCAGATTTTCACAAAAATTTTTTTCCGCGCTTCAATTTATCATGTTTGACCAGTTTGGCACAAAGTTTTTAGCATTCCATACTCGTTTTGCTCCTTTTCTAAAAGTACCATATTCTCAACTTTAGCCCAATAAACAGTCCCCATCCCAAAACTCAAAACAAATTTCTCCTTAATCGGCAAGTACAGTAATTAAGAATCCTAATTTAAAAGTCAAATTCTATAAACTTTCTCCATTAGAAGCGAATAATCATTCATACAACCATCCTATCAGTATATGTAGATCGAATTCGACGCAATTGCAAAAAATACTGCTTTACAGCAACTGTAAATCCTTTGATTTACTGTGATAACAGACAATATTTGCGTACATGGGTGACGAGATCATATTCTTTCGATCTGCCACGAAGATCTGATCAAAAACCGAATATCACTGCTCGCAGTCGCGCACAATTGATTTCGTAGAGTTCGTAGAAAAGTGCAATGTCCGTTTAAGTAGCCAATAATGCGATATCAAAATTAGATAAAACCAATTTATGCTATAGTCTGTTTCATTTAGCTTTGAGGTTTTTGGTAAAAGTTTAAATTGACTACAAAAGTGTTTTAAAGTAGTGCGATAAGTACGATATTCTACAGTATATTGAGCCGTATAGAGACGTATGTAATTGTTAAGCCGCATTACTGCATCAAAATTTTAAACCACTTTTGTAGCCTGATTCTTGCGGAAAAATTTAAGAGAAAACCGCAAAGTTAAATGAAACAGACTATAGTTCCTTTTCATTAAGCTTTGAGGTTTTGAAAAAATTTAGAGTGCATACTATACTGCTTTAAACTAACACAGTAGTCATGAAATTTTACAGTACACCGAGTTATTGGGAGACTTCTACCTCTATTTAGCCGCATTACTGTAACACGGCTTTAAACCACTTTTGTAGCCCGATTCATGCCGATTAAATTGCAGAGAAAACCCAGAACTTGAACGAAACAGACTATAGTCAGGTGGATAAGTGCATAGGTATGAACTTGAGTATGATGCGCCTACAGTCTGCTTCATTTCACTTTGAGATTTTCTTTTGAATTTAATCCGCATGAATCGGGCTACAAAAGTGGTTTAAACTTTTGATGCAGTAATGCGCCTTGGCAATAGCAAGCGTCTCACCGAAAGTCGATATACATTAGAATTTCACAACTATGCTGTTACTTTAAACCACCTTTGTAGGCACTTTGATATTCTTCAAATATCTCGAAGGTAAATCAAACGGACTATAGTTGCTGGCATTTTTGAGATTTTCAATCATATTCCGTACGAAAAGTCCTGCTTGCACGCATGTACACATAGTTTACACTTCAGAAGAATTTTTAGATTACAGCGGGAGATTGATCAATGCGTCTCAGGTATCACTAATGCGTGCAAATACATTTACTTTAAAAAAATTTCGAGCGATAAAGACAATTAGGAAGGTACTTACAATTTCATAGTGAAGCACATGGAGGTAAAAATTGTTTAGGTAGGTTGTAAAAATGCAAACAAGAGTGTAAACAATATGACGGCATGAAAACCGCTAATTGAAGTGATTAAACAATCAACGGCCCGTTGAACCGAATCCATTTTCGCCCCTTTCGGTGTCGTCCAGCTGTGTCACTTCAATCAATTCGGGATTGCAAATTCGTTCGCAAATCAACTGAGCAATTCGATCGCCGCGATTAACCTTAAAATATATTTTCTAGCAGAAAATACGACAAAATCAGGGTCGTAAAAGGAACGAAAATGACAAATGCTCGAAATTGACCAAAAACTGTAGTTTATTCTCGCATTATTTATGTAGATTCTTTAAATTATCATTTCTGCTCAAAAAGTGTCTAGTTGACACATGCATTTAACAGCTCGAAATTTCGGGTGGGGTCCTCGGCCATTGTGGGGGGGGGTACAAGACCTCCAGATTTTTGGTCAAAAAGGGCCAAAAAACACCTCAAAACGGCCAAAAAATTCGATCTTTTCCATAAATGGGAGGGGGTCAAAAATTTTCATGGCTATGGGGCTGGGGTACGACCGACTTTGAGTGGGGAATCACCCATACCCCTTACATGTACGGGTTAACCCCCAACTACAGATGGGCAGCAGCCAAATTCTGAAGGGTTAGGGTAGCGTAAAACTGGCAAAAATCCAAAAAAATCATGCCAAAAATCCCACTTCAGGGGATCTGCCGGATTCGGAAGGGGTCTATCCGCACATGCACATAGGGGTGAGAAGGGGTTACCCCCTAAAGGGTCAGGCAGAAAGGTACTGTGCAGCGATTTCAAGCAGAGAGAACATTTTCTGCATCATTCTCTGAGGACAAACGCAGTAACAATGTTAGAATTTTAGCGGGGCATCGAAATTTTATGTACTCTCTACGCTAAAAGCGCCAGAAAACCAGAAATCATTGAATCCCAGAAATACGTAAAATTAAATTCGAGAATCCTAAAAAATCCCGAAAAAATCCCTAAAAAGAATCCCAGAAATTAAAATACCACAGACCTAACTCGAGAATTAAATTTATGACTTTTTCGCTTTTCCTACTAATTTCGCCCCCACCAACCAGTCCAGTCCAGAACACAGGTGCACAGCTTGGCCGATCTGGGGGATTAGCCGGTCTGGGAGTAAAAAATCGAGCTGTTTTTGGGCCAAAATGACCTCAAGGAATGGTATAATCAGTAAAATAGTATTAAATCTACGTTATCATACAGTTTTTAACCCCTCAACCCAAAAACCCTCCCTACGAGCATGCTTGTTACCAGACATGCACATGGGGAGGCAAAATGAGGGCAAAAAACGAATTAAAATTGAAAATTCTCTTCAAAAATGCTTCAAATTGACCAGAAACTGTGCAATAACCTGGTTTTAACGCTATTTTAGCGTTTATACCAGTTTTTGAGGTTATTTTGTGGGTGAAATTGTAAACTGCCTTTTTTGGCTTAAAAAATGGTAGGTACGCGTCAAAAACATCGTTTTTCGGCGTTTCTGACGATGCTCTATCTTTCTAGAGCATGAAAACATAAAAAAAATCAAAAATGTCGGAACAAATTGAACAAAATATAGTCACAACATAAGCATAATGGCGCGAACCGCCGAAAATTTGGCACTTTTGAGCAGTGGCGGATCTAGGATTTCTCTAAGGGGGCGATACCCCTAAGGAGGCGAAACCCTGACTTGGGCGGAAAAAATTAGCCGTTTTAACCCGAAAATCGCTAAAAATCACTCAAAAATGCTTAATTTTGTGCACTGTTTTGGGCCAATAGAGGGGGGGGCGGCCGCCCCTAAATCCGCCCTTGCTTTTGAGCAAATAGATGGCTAAAAGCGCATAGAAAAGCGAATTTTCTACAAATTTTTAGAAAATTTTTGGAAGTTTCGAAAAATCGCCAAATCTGGGGAGAGTGAAAAATTTTTGCGGGGGGGTGAAAATTTTGGCGGAGGAGGGGCACACCCCTAAGATCATGTATGGTACCGTACCAACCATTTTTGAAACCCAAAAAAGGGCAATTTATAATTTCGTATACTGGCAACCAACCAAAATTAAGAGCACAGGAATTAGCTCCGGACACACGTGGGCGTGGGAGGGAAATTTAAAGGGTTCGCAGCCCCCAGAAACAAAAATACCCCCTCCCCCAGAATTCGATTTTTGAAAAAAATTTTCGTTTTTTTCCGCAATGTTTTGATGCCAATGGATAGTGCTTGATAAGAAACGTTGAAAAACGGTATTTTTTCGCCATACCACCTTTTTAAAGGTCATTTATTGACCTTTGAGAAATCTTGCACACTCCCCCCCCACCCAGAATGTTGGCGCTGCCCACCCGTGGCCCCAGACCCTAAGTGGGTTTTGGGCAGCAACCAAATCTTGTAAGGTCCTATGGGGCGAAATTGTCAAAAGATAGTACCAAAAATTCAATTCCGGCGCGTCTGTTGATTGGGGGCGGGGGTTCCGCTGGATTCCGGGGTCCAGCCACACCATCCCAGTGTAATCCAACAGACTCCCCAGAAGCCGATTGCTACCCGTCTTTTTGCAACTGACCTTAAATTCAGTCGTCCCGAAATTGAATAACAAAACGTGCATGGTGCCCCGATAATCCGAATCAACGACGCCAGCTCCAACGTCAATGAAATGCTTTGAAGCCAAGCCGGATCGCGGGGCTACGCGCCCATAATGACCGTCCGGAATGGCTACTTGCAAATCGGTCGAACAGAGGCACTTATCTGTTATATACATACGTGCGTATTATGCATACCTGGACGTGCGGGGGGTTTGGGGGTACGGACCATAGGTGGGCGGCACCAAAGCTCTGGGGGGAGGTGCAAGATTTTTTAAAAGGTCAAAAAATGGCCTTAAAAATGGTCGTATGGCGAAAAAACATCATATTTCAACGTTTCTCATCGAGCACTATCCATTGGCATCCGAAAAATTGCGAAAAAACGAAAACAAATTTCAAAAATTGAATTCTGGGGGGGGATATTTTGTTTTTGGGGGTGCATAGCCCTCCACGCCCAGGTATGGTATGCACCCCCTCCCCCCAAAAAAAGCGAAATACCCCCCAGAATTCAATTTTTGAATTTTTTTTTGTTTTTTTCGCAATTTTTTGATGAAAATGGATAGTGCTGGACAGAAAACGTTGAAAAATTGTAATTTTTTCGCCATATTACCATTTTTAAGGCCATTTTTTGACCTTCCAAAAACCGTGCACCCCGCAGAATTTCGGTGCCGCCCACCTATGGTATTATGGTAAAAACTTTTAGGTGAGTATTTGAAATTTTCATTTCTCGGATTTGCATTTTTTCGGTTTTGCATTTTGGGAAATTCGAACCTTATTACCAAGTAATAATCGGGAAATTCGGACCTAAAAAAAGCCGGTACAATTTTGGGATTCTTCGTGACTTTTGAAGATTTGGGAAATATACATCTAGGAACTGAAAATCGGAAAATTCTCACACGAACGTGTAACGATCGCAATATCGCCAAGAAGATTCTTTTTCAAAAGCTTCGTTTTTTATGCAAATTATTGATTTCAATCGATAGAATTAGTAAGAGACCTTAAAAATGGATTTTTTTCTTTGAAAGTCGACTATCTCAGTCACTTTTGCACCTTTAGAAATTTCTTGACCACCACCCCAGGCCTTACAGGATTCAGGCGTTGCTCTGCTCACTTACGGTCAGATTTTTTTTGACTTTTCAAACGTTATTTTGTGCTATTTTTGGCTTTTTTGGGCTTAGTCCCCCTAAAAATTGTGTTGGTCCCCCCCAGATATGACGGCCAGCTATGTGCCTGTGTACGGTAGTCGTCTATTTCTTCTGGGAAGGCGTAAGCTTATGTGGATATTTTTCTTATTTCTGGTTAAAACGTCAGAAAGGCTTAGAAAGGCATAAATACATACCTTTTTGCCGAAATATCGATGAACGTACAATAAACTCAAGTTTTCTAAGGATACATATGTAAAAGGTGGACTGACTTCAGGTTCAAATCCAGATATGTAACAGCCATACATGACCTCGGGGAGGGGCTTGTGGGTTTTCATCCCCCCTCCCTTCCCTAAAAAATGTTTCACACCCCCCCCACCATCATCAACCCATAATTCGCGATTTTTCAAAAGTTTCAAAAAATTCGTAGGAAAAGTGTTGTCTCAAGCGTCACACATGTACACCGGGGGTATCCCCTACCAGGAATTTCAGGAGGCATACCCCTCGGGCCATTTTGGACCAAAACCCATCGCTTGCACCATGGAAAAGCGCCAAATGACGTCTAACAGTGATACATGTACTTATTTTTCAAGCAGTAGACTGTTCAATTCGTTCATCCGGACATTTCCCTTCAATTATTTTGTATGAATTTGATGTTAAAGGTTATTCCGTTGCCCTTATTGTTATTATTTTCATCTAATCTGACCATAAATATTCATTGAAAAATCAAATACATAATTAGGTACGAAAATTCGACATAAATTACTTGAAAAATTACTCATTTACCCCCCCCTCCAGGGAACTCGTTTAACCCCCTCCCAGAGCTTTTGACCGTCGTATGCATCCATTTAAAGCGTCTTTGACATCCATCTGCTCAAAGTATTAAATTTTTCGGCGCTTCGCGCCACATTACTATATTTTTGACTCAAGTTTGTTCAATTTGTTCGATTTTTAAAATTTTTTTCGAATTTTTCAAGTTTTTATGCTCTAGAAAGATAGAGCACCGTCAGAAACGCCGATAACCGATGTTTTTGACGCATATCTACCACAGAGACTACATTAAAAATTTCGAATTTGAAATAAAAGCATCGACTAAATTTGACTAGTTTTTCATAATTTTAACATATTTTTCGAGCTATCACCATAGGTGGGAGGCAACAAAATTCTGAGGGGTGCAATATTTTTCAAAGGTCAAAAATAGCCTTCAAAATGTGGTATGGCGAAAAAACACCATTTTTCAACGTTTCTCATCGAGCACTATCCATTGGCATCAAAAAATTGCGAAAAACAACAAAAAAAATTAAAAAGTTGAATTCTGCGGGGTATTTTGGTTTCTTGGAGGGGGTGCATACCCTCACAACCCCCCTACGCCCAGGTGTGGCTATCAACCCAAAGACCGATCACACCTGTGCATGTTCGTTAATTATGACTGGGTTCGCTATTAGCAAATTACAACATTTATTACTATTTCTTATGCCACACACTTAATTTTCTAGAGATTTCAAGGACGATTTAACCCCTCCCAGAATTTTTCATTTTCAAAAAACCATAGAAAGGTGCACTTTTAAGCGATTTCAGCGATCATTTGGCTCAACCAACAGTGTCAAGTTTTCGGTGCTTCGCGCGACATAAATTCATTTTTGACTCATTCTGCTTGAATTTTTTAAATTTTTCCGAAATTTTCTCGATTCTGTTTGTTTAAAATTATAACATTGTCAGAAACGTAAGAAAATCGTGCTTTTCACACAAAACTACCGTCTTTGATCCCAAAAGGCAAAAAATGTTAATTCCACGTCCACCTCTACCTCAAAATTCCCATGCTGTGATCGTCTGCCTGCACATATATATTATACAGTAAATCATATATCAGTGAGTCAACATTTTTACAATACTTGAGCGTGGGGGCTTGCGCCCCACCAGAAACCAAAATACCCCCCAGAATTAAATTTTTAAATTTTTTGATTTTTTTCGCAATTTTTCGATGCCAATGGATAGTGCTCGATGAGAAACGTTGAAAAATGGTGTTTTTTCGCCATACCACCATTTTTCAAGCCATTTTTAATCTTTAAAGAATCTTGCACCCCACCCCCAGAATTTTGGTGCCGCCCACCTATGCTTCTTATCCATTGGCTTGATAGTGTAGTCATATGCACTGTACAAATCGAATCCAGCTGCCTTCGCTGAACCCTTTGTCGGCGTCGATGCATTTTCCGTTAGCTTAAGGAATTTGAGAACCGGTGCACTCATTGCAGATTTAGTTCAGGTCGAGGTAGAACTATTAGTCACGAAGCGATAATTTCGACTTATTTGATTAGCCTGAAAATGGGGCAGAAAAAATTGCCGTCATTAAGTATGAACAATGGTAGCAAAAAGATATCAGATGCTAGAATCCGATTTACCGAGGCGTACGTACGTAAAATGACAATTGTACAAGATGTGGCCCAAGAATGCTCATTCTTTCAAATATTTATCTGGTATTACTGTTTAGTGTCCAGAATATAAATTAATTTGTACATGAGCAGCACCAGCATGGATTCTCCCCAGCGTTGCCAGGATTTTCGGCAGGCAGAACCGAAGGAAAAATTTTTAATTTTAAAAGTTGAAAAAATGTGGAAAAGCTTGTTCGGGTCGTTAAATATTTCTAAGCCTTGCACAGCTATTCAAAATTATAAATGCACTATTTAAGCCTTAAAACTCTGTTTTTTTCCTCAAAATTTTTTCACACCCACGACGAAAATACCTTAGGTGCGCTTAACGAGTGCGAAGAAAGGAAGCTTTTGGTTTTTCGTGCTATAAAAAGTTATAAACCGCTCAATTTGCGCAAGGTAAAAAATTACAAGCTAGTATTAAGGCTTCAAGTGATATGTAGTACAATCAATATCCGCACGAAGCGGCAGAATGCTGAGAGCTTTCTAATACAAACAATAGAGACCAGGCCCGCATCCACCATTTCATCTAAAAGGAGGACCGAAAATTTTTAGGGCAGATATCTCGAGAACCATTGGGATATGGGCAAAAATAAAGGCAATTTTGAGTGTATCTCGACATGCTCTATGCAATTTTAAAGAAAAATTTCGAAAATTTCCACTTTTATTTCTCATCATTTAACAGACGAGCACTTTCCTAGCTTCTGTCTTTGTATTTATATAATCTTTGCAATTTACAATGAAAAAGAATATAGAAAGTGAATAATTCGGTGATGCTCTACACGTATAACTCAAATTTGAGCGGTTTTGGGCGGGCTAGAAGACAAAAACTATAGATAAACAATAAATCCGGCGCGAAGCGTCATAAAATTTTGAATTTGCTAGCTCAAAAGTACGCCAAAAACCGTTGTTGGTGATCTTCTAGATCTACTTCAAGAATTCTTTATTTTCCCTTTGGGGGACCCTCGTGTTTCAAAAATTTTTTTTATCAATTCTATAGGGGGCCGCCCCCCCTAGATACGGGCCTGATAGAGAAATGAATGCATAAAAAACGAGCTGCGAATTTTTCCTAAGCTCAGTCATGCGATGAGGTTTACATAAAATTACACGATAAGTCTGAATCTGCTTGAGCATCAATGCTTCGCCTAAAATACAAGTCACTAATCTTTTGTCAGTAACGCCAAACACTTTTTCGTGATCTTCTAGAACTACTACGAGAATTCTTTATTTTTCACTTTGGGGGACCCTTGTGTTCCAAAAATTTTTTCATAAATTCTGGAGGGGACAGCCCCTCCCGCCCCCTAAATACGGGCCTGATAGAGAAATGAACGCATAAAAAAACGAGCTGCGAATTTTCTTTTAAGCTCAGTCATGCGATGAGGCTTACATAAAATTACACGAAACGTCTGAATCTGCTTAAGCATCAATGCTTCGCCTAAAATACAAGTCACTAATTTTTTGTAAGTATTCACGCATAAAGAACTGCATTTCCGCAAAGAGCAAAAATTTTTGTGTTTAGGTTAGAATGACTAAAAGAAGGATTAAAATGAACGAGCTGTGATTCCTGTCTTGTTGACAGTTGACAGTACATGAAAAGGTAACTAGTACAGCAAACGCAAACAACTTATTTATAAGGATTTTCCGACAAAAATAGGTTGTCAATGACGCCTTAACCACTCGACGAGCGCCACTTCTTTCGATATTTGAGGAAGCAATTTATCAATGTTTTCAGTGCAATAGCAACAGGAATACAAGTCGTATAAGTATAAACGCGATCATAACACATAACCACACTTGGGCGTGGAGGGGTTTGGGGGTATGCACCCCCCAGAAACCAAAATACCCCCCCCAGAATTCAATTTTTGGAATTTTTTTCGTTTTTTTTCGCAATTTTTTGATGCCAATGGATAGTGTTTGATGAGAAACGTCGAAAAATGGTGTTTTTATCGCCATACCACCATTTTTAAGGCCATTTTTCGACCTTCAAAAAAATCTTGCACCCCCCCCCCCCAGAATTTTCTTGCTGCCCACGTATGCATATTAGAGCTGTGCCGGGCTAGGCCCCGGCCCCGGCGCCAGGGCCTAGGCCCCGGCCCCGGGCCGGGGCCAATGTTAGAGTTGATTATAATGTAGAAAATTGATAATGTTTTGGGCATATTAACCTTCAAACTCAATTTCAAGCAAACCACAGATCATGCTGATTCAAATCTTTTTTCACTATGTCAGATTGGTGCAAATTTCTAGTTAATAATCAAAATTGACATATTTCAAATTGCAATTCATATAGACGAGCATTTCCAGCTTGCTTGGTAGCAGACAGCTACAGTAGTGTGCAAAAGTTTAGGTACACATTAAAAACGGAAACCAAATTATGCGCAACTTTAAATGTCTATATTTACACGACCAAAACAGTTTACATCGAGTTTAAAGTAGCGTCTAAGACAGCTTTATCTGCTGATTTCAATCATGTAAGACTTATTCAACGTGGTTGATCAGTTGCCGAGTTATTACGGGTCGAAAAAAAACTATTTCGCCTACAATGCGTGCTAGGATAGTATCCATGTCCGAAGACAGTAACTTGTCTGTGTGAGTCATCGCGGAACGACTGGGCAACACTGCTCTTGAATTTCCACGAGAGTCGTTCTATTTTCAACAAGATATTGACCCTAAACGCGTCGCCAAAATTACGATGACCTATTTTGGGGATAAGGGTGTCCCATTATTGAAGTGGCCGCCTCAATCTCCTGATCTAAACCCTATTGAAAACATTTTTGGTCAAATGAAACAAGAACTTAGGAAAATTAACTTTCATGCACACTCACGAGTTGAAATGGCTGATAAGATAAAGGCTGTTTTGCAGCAAATTACAAAGGAAAAATGCAGTCGATTAATTGAGAGCATACCAGAACGCATGAAAGCTGTCATTAAGGCCAGAGGATATGCAACAAAATTTTGATATTGATATGAAAATGTTATTTGTTGATTTCCGGTTTTTATTTATGTTGAGTTTTTGTTTTCATTTGTTATAATCACTGTTTTAGGTAGAAAGAGTGATAATAAGCCAAAAAATTTAATTCACAACAAAGTGTACCTAAACTTTTGCACACTACTGCACGTCTATCAAAACAAATAGAATAATAAGCCTAAAAAAGTGCAAAGTAAAGCACATTGAAAAACGCATCCAAGTCAGAGGAGTTAAATCCATACATGGGCAGCTCAAAAATTCTAGGGGGTCCAACATTTTTCAAAGTCAAAAAGTGCCTGATAATATATGGTAGAGCGGAAAAACACCGTTTTCTCGCGTCTCTCAATGAGCTATCCATTAGCATCAAAAAACCGCAGAAAAACAAAAAATTCTGAAAATCAATTTCTGGGGGGTCTAGCGGATTTTTTTTGGGGGGGGGAGAATGAGAATTCTGGGGGTCTGGATCCCCCGATGCCCATGTTCTGTTATATCTTGTAATTAGTGATCGACCGGGGCGACTTTTTTGGCCGGGGCGGTACCGGGGCTGGAAACAAATCCCTGGCCCCGGCCCGGGGCCGGGGCCGGGGCCGGGGCCGGGGCTGGCCGGGGTCAGACAAGGAAAATATTATTGCATGACACATACTTGGGGTGGGGGGCATAGGAAAGAAATAATGAGCGATTGCTCCATTCAGTAGTAAATGGCTTTTCATATCAAGTTTTATTACTATTTATGTCACAAGAAACAAATTTAGTCTAGTGTTTCATTGTCTGAATCATCAATAAGGTCTATGTCGCTGCTATTAGCGCACTCTGTATCATTCGAATCTTAGCTACGGCTACTGCTGCTGTAGCAATTGGATGCAATAGGTATTGGATGTAATAAATGAGACATCACACATTCCCATATGGGGGAGGGGTATTACCCCCTCAGGGTCCAAGACACAAGTCACTGTCAGACGATTTTTGGTGAAAACCTTTTGAATTTTTTGAACTTAATTTTTTAGTATGGCTAAAGTGTACCTAACTATTAGAATTTCACG
Organism: Mermis nigrescens; assembly: GCA_036768485.1. Taxonomy (NCBI): domain Eukaryota; kingdom Metazoa; phylum Nematoda; class Enoplea; order Mermithida; family Mermithidae; genus Mermis; species Mermis nigrescens. The sequence goes on along the minus strand of JAVLUZ010000150.1, from coordinate 497,168 downwards.
AAGTGATACATTATTTTATTATGTGAGCTAGAGTAAATAGATAAACTATCACTATAAAACATGCATGTAATCGCTTAAAATTTTATGAGGTTCCCTCAGTATACCTACATGTAACGGCTGGAAATCTAGGGTAGGGGTCCCGCGCCATTTTTAGAAGGAGGGGGTTAGCGACTAGATCAAAAATGGTAAAAACACATAAAAATAGCCAAAAAAGCACAGGCTTTCGCCAAAAAATGGGGGAGGGTGGTTAAATATTTTCTGACTTTCAAGGAAGTTCGGGGCTTCAAAGCGGAGATGGGGGATGGCCCAAATCCTCTCTCACATGTATATTCCTCGGCTATTTTCAGGGGAAGGGGGTAAGCGGCTCCATTTTTGCAGCCGCTTACTTCCCCTTTGAAAATCTTTAAAATGGTAGAATTTTCAATGAGGAATTCTACACCTTTTTACAGTTTTTGTTCTTCAAAAATCTTTGTACATGTACAAAGACGGTCCTGAAACGTCTATGTACATCAGCAAAAATCTTCCCCGAATACAAAAAGACCGTGCTTCTAAATGTGATAATTCGGCCTGAATTTAGTTGATAGTTCGGCGCGAAGTGCCGAAATTTTTATGAGCTTCTGATGGAATTCACACATAAAACTCGACTGAGAAAGCTAAAACAACTTGTACTACAAAAATGAGAAATATTACAAAAATTGTAATATGCGAATTAAATCTTGTAATAAGCAACACTGCGCTTAGAATGGAAAAATGGAAAAATGTCAAATATTCAGGAACCCAAAAATTAGCCAAATACACTACTAAAGGTCGAAAAACTATGTTCTACTACCACACTGAAATCGTTACTGTACCATATTAAAGTATACAAAAATTTGCATGTACAAAAGAGTGTTTTTTGTATTCGCCAAAGATTTTTCCCGATGTACAAAGACCAGGACTATCTTTGTACATGTACAAAGATTTTTGGGAAGATAAAAACTGTAAAAAGGTATAAAATTCCAAAAATTTTTCGGCATTTCCCTCCGATATGAAAAATTGTCTGTCCTATACATCTTTTAAATGGCAAAATTTAAATTTAGAATGCAGAAATGTCAAATTTTTAGGCGCTTCGCGCCGTTTTGAAACAATTTTAGTAATTCTTGGCGTTAGAAACTCAGAAATTAGCTAAAATATACAATTAAAAGTCAAAAGACCCTGTTTTGCCACTAATTTTCTGGTCCTCCAATTTGGGATTTCACCCCTCCCTCAACTCTGGACCCTAGGAAACTATTTGAGACATATTTAGTTTATCGGATCGGACGCAATTCTGCAGCGTAGTTTATATTCGCCTATAATTAACCTCGGTCCTAATAACTATTACACAGGAAACGCGTTTTAAAGCACACGGTTCCCATTCAAATGAATGTAAAAGTGTTTTTTGTAGAAATAGTTTGTTAAAAACGTACAATTTCTAACTAGAAATAGAACGTATTTGTCAACTCTAAATCTTTTAGCCATAGCTATGAATGAATGAGTTAAAAGTAGCATTTAGTTTAAATAAGTTAAGTGGAGGAATCGAAAATATGCAGATTTTCCTGAACATTCATTCATTAAAAGCTCATTTATACACAGTAGAAAACTTATGACAAGGACTAAGTAAGTATACATATGGTCTAATCAGTACAGTTCTCAAAATTAACACTTGCTCATTGATAAATAAGTGCCAGTATCACAGCCTGTACAAAATACGAATTACACTAAATTTTTCCCCGGCCCCGGCCATTTTTTGACCTTGCCGGCCGGGCCGGGATGCTGAAAAATGGCCGGGGATTGCCGGGCCGGGGCCGGGGCCCCGGTCGATCACTACTTGTAATCTGAGCAAATATTGACGCTTGACGTGCATATCTACAAGCAAGAATATATGCATAGGTACATATAAGGGGTAGGGCAGGGTCGTACTCTGAGTATGGTAAAGCACGCTATTATTGGCCCCGCCCCGGCCCCGGGGCCTAGGCCCCGGCCCCGGCAAAAAAGGCGGCCCCGACACAGCTCTAATGCATATAACATGTAAATTCCTATCTACTCTACGCCTTATGCCACAAAATCAAATAGTCACATAATTATAAAAATGCGGCTTCTCTTTCCCCATTGAGCCTAAACCGAAAGTAAGGATCAGAGAACTTAAATTCAATCTTGGGAGAAATATAGGTGAACCAGAGAGTAGCCTGCCAGTGGGGAGGGATGATTGGCATGCCTACGTTTAATTGACACCTAAGTCTTGTCTGTGGGTTATTTGCTAGCAGTAGTAAGCATGCGTGGAAGCGCTAAGTCGCGGTCTTCTAGATTTTCGAATGCATAGATTCCATTGGTGATATTTATAAAGTACCTGCAACATTTACCGCATAAACGAGTAAAACATCCTTTAGCATGATAAAATAGCGAGTTTTTTACGTGTGGTATTTTTACGTAGGTAATAGCTATCTATTTGATTTGATATTTTTACAAAGGCGTCCCTGTTCGTACTTAACCAGAGTAAATATTTGCCATTTCTGAGCGAAGATGGTTCGTCTGTATTCAGACCCGTATCCAATCCAGAGGATAGTGGGGCACGTGCACCCTCCGAAATAAAATAAGAGAATGTTTTTCCTCTATTCCCCCTTTGCTTTTTTTAGCCAACAATCGCAAAATGTTTGGCGCTTCACGCCTAATTTCACAATTGTAATCATAACCTATTTTGACCCAGGTACACGGTTTAAACGCTTTTTTCATAGGCGTAGCCAGGATTTTCGCCAGGGAAGAATTCCAAAAAAAATTTTTCGTCTAAAAAACGCGTAAAAACGCGCGGGGCTGTTAAATAACGTGTTTTTTGGGCTTTTCACATAATCCTACACGATTTAAGCCATAAAAAATTGAATTTTCTCAAAAAAATTTTCATGTTTTTGGCGGAAAAATGCTTCTTATGCGCGCGAAGCGCTAATTTTTTGATTTTCCACCAATAAAACGGTAGAAACTGTCAAATAATAGAATAAACCGGCGCGTAGCACCGAATTTTTCGATTTTTCATTGCAAAACAGCATCACGCAACCATATTGCTCACTTTTTGAAAATGTAAAAATTTTACCCAGGGGGGGGTTATTCCCCCTTCCCCCACAGGCTACGCCAGTGGCTTTATTTTCAGTCTTTGTACACTATAAAGCGTATTTTGCATCTTACATCTTCTGTTCTTCACATGTTTTATGTAGAAAATGAAATTTGTTCCAGAAACAAGAATGACAGCTATTTTTTGGCGATATTTTTTTGGGAAATGAAATTCGAATTTTCGAAAATAATTTGCAATAAAAATGGGTGCCGTATTCATGATGAGCGTATGAGAATTGACCTTGTTACACCTTATTTAGAAAAAATTTAAAAAAATTCATTATACCCCCTAAACCGCTAACCCAACAAACGAGACACAGAAAAACGTACAGGGTTGCCAAGTGCTATTGTCGAAAACCCCCGATTTTTACCTCAAACTGCCTAAAAAAACTACCAACCAATCATTTAGCATAGGCGTCAAAAATCTCAATCGCTAGAAAATACCTCCAACGACATTAAAAAACCCTCAAGATAAGAAAAACCCAAAAATTGACAACTCTGAGAACGTAAATAAAACCGCGGAAAATTTTCTACAGTCAAACAGTTCATTTCATATTTTGTCACTTGCTTGCACAAAAGTACCTACCTGCTAATCTGGTGTATAAAGAATAAATGGAAGTCTATATTATGAAACCTTGTGCATGTATTTTTCAGCCAATGTGGATTTATTGCAAACGCGGTTTACACTGAAATGACATACGTGATACTGTCAGTGTTGCCAGGTCAAATTTTTAAAAACCCCCAAAAAAATCCCCCAAATGAGAAAAAACCCCCCATATTAAAAAATGCTTTGTTAAACAATTAAGTCGATAAAACGCATACAAACAAGCTGGATGCGCTAAATAACATCGTTTTTGTGCATTTCTCCACCGCGCCACATCTTTTGCAGCCAGAAATAAAAGACCATTTTGTCTGAATTTTTCGGTTTTTTTTTTAATTTTATAAAAATGTTTTAAAATGCTTGTTTTGCGCATCATTTTTTGGATTCTTATTTCTCATAATAGAACGTGCACAAAACTAGCCAATTCAAGCGGACCTACGCCTAGCTAAAGCAAAAGCTCAAAAGTTTACAAATGCTTTCTAGAACAACTTTCTATATTATTCATGCATTTTTTGTTAAAAAAAATGCTTTCAGCTAAGCAGCATAATACATTAACAACCTTTTATAAACAATTTATTTCAAAACGGTTCACCAAATTCACTCTAACACGACTTTAGGAGCATAATTATCGATTTCGTCAAACAAAACATCATCCATACAAAATTAGACATCACTTACGTGCGAGCTAAAATCAGTTTGAGAATCATAAATTTGATTGGAGAATTTAACTAGCATAGATTTTGTTATTTCAAAATTTGAACAGGTTTGTTCGCGTCACATTAATCCGTATCGAACCGCTAAAATATTGTCAACAGTACTGGCATGCATACGGTTACGTAACTTATTTTTAACAAATTTTATATCTGGAAATCATTTTTCGAATTGGGGATGGGGCGGTAGCACACATTTTACAGGAAGAACGAGGGATCTGAAATTGTCTGAAAACTGTCTAAAACCTGTTTACGCGAATGACCATAAAACTGATAAAAATCTTCAGATGGTAAGAGATTATTACGAATAATATTATATGTAACAAATAAATCAAAATAAATTCTACAGAGTTCAAGCCTCTCTAAATATAACGCTTTTAACCTTTCATCATAAGAAAGTTCAGTACATCCAAAGGTTTGAATAGGTAACAAAAACAATTTGCCAAAAGGCTAATCAGATTAAAATCATTTTTTTCATCATCAGTCGATCAGTTAACTCGGTAAAGCTAAAAATACCTAAATCTCGCTTAAATTTGAAAATGTATTGTTTTGCAAATAGACTCCCTCCTCTTTGGAATAATTTGCCAGAAGTTGTAAATGCCTCGAACTTTCCCTCCTTCAGCAGTCGTTTAGAGAAAATTAGTTTTACCTTAGACTATAAGTTAGTGCAAACCGCCTTTATAGTCCTTGCGCAGGTTATTGATATTATATTTCATTGCATTGACGACATTTTAGTGTATTTACTCTGATTCTTTCTTTTTTTAATTTGACCAAATTTGTATTGTTTTAATTCCGTCTCTGTCGCAATAAACTATTTCATTTTTTTCATTTTTCAATATGGCACAAAAAAGGAAAATATGACGCAGAGATTGTACAAATGAAATGATGAACTATAAACTCAACATGGACGATGAACCTCGATATGAAACCCGGCCCCGAGCAGTGTTGCCATGCCAGGTCTAAATTTTCAGCATCCATAGATTCATCCATAGAAATCCTAAAATTTCCATAGATTTCTGATATTATTGAAACAACACTCACCTTTGTATACATAAGGTTCGCTATTCTTTCAAATAATTAGTCGATTTGATGGCGACTGTTCATTAACACGATATTTTAGAAGAATTGAAATACATTCTACCGTGATAATAGGGCTAAAACATAAAAGTCCTGAAATAAAAAAAGGTAAGCTGAGCTGGGCACGCACGGCTGTGCTGTCGGCTTGGCTTCTCTTACTAAAATTTATTACTTGCACATTAAATGAAAAAACCCCCAAAAAAACCCTCAAAAATTTTGAAAAACCCCCATGAGCTAAAACCCCAAAAAATCCCCCAAGGGTCCCAAAAAACTCCCCAAAATGGGGGAAACCCCCAACCTGGCAACACTGGATACTGTACATAACAATCGATTGGTACCTATTTTAAGTCATACTGCATATTTCACGAAACCTCGTGTATGAAAATCAATTTTCTTTGCTCTCTCGAGTAGCAGGCATTCTACAGTAATATGATTTTGCCTTATTATTAAATGTTACCTACTTGTCAAATGCAGAGTATCATGACTGTTACATCAGTTTAGGCCACTTTTGTAATCGTTATACATTGATGCAAGAAGTTAGATCCATGCAATAAGTTTCGTGAACGGCTTCCCCATCTGTCTGTTTCATGGAACCTTGCGCATAAAGATCCATTTTCATCATTCAAGCGAATGGCTGCCAAAGTACTTTTTGTAGCCACAACAGTTTGTATGACAGTTTTGCATACATACTTCCATCGCAGGTTTTGTGGTTATTTTGGGAAAGTAAAAAACTTACAGCAATCTCCATCGTACGCTGAATGACGTTAGAATCTAGAAATCGCAATTACAGCCCATCACTTAGCAATATCTTAGCCTTATTTTACGATCACATCTTTCATGGTAGGATTATTACACAACAACCAAGGTCTTGATTGGGAACAGTGAAAAAATCGGAAAAAATGCTTCAATGCCGAAGAGTGCTATTGGATTCTGGAGAAAACCCTGGCGATATCTATCCCCTCCCACACACGTGTGGCCGCATCTATTCTGTTATAATCGTTGTTAGGACATTTTTAGCGGATGCGAAAGCAGTACATACATACATAGGTACTCATCACAACACGTGGACGTGGGGGAGGGAGGGGTTTAGGGGTATGCAGTACGCAACCCCTAGAAAACGCCCTAGCTGACCATCAAAAGGACAAAAACCGCCCAAACTAAGGCTTGGTCTACACAAAACGATCAGAAAAGAATCAGGACGTCGAATAAGTCAGCATTTATTGCTTCGAGACAAGACAGCTATCAAAAAGCACGAACATCGCATAAAAATAAATCGACCGATCCAAAGCCATCAACAAAAACGGCACGAATGTAAAGTACCAAATGTGTAGAGAACTAGCGAAATCGTTAAAAAATTAGGTGACGCAATCGCAAGCGAAATTCGGCTAATGAATACGATGAATACAATAAATACGAAATCCGTACAATAAACATCAAGGCTAAAGAAATACAGTGGGCTGGTATGCACCCCCCAGAAACCAAAATACCCCCCAGAATTCAATTTTTGTTTTTTTTCTGCAATTTTTTGATGCCAATGGATAGTGCTCGATGAGAAACGTTGAAAAGTGGTGTTTTTTCGCCATACCACCATTTTTAAGGCCATTTTTTGACCTTTGAAAAATAGCACCCCCCCCCCAAGAACGTTGGTGCCGCCCACATATGCGTTCTACCGATTCAAGAACTGACAGAACGAGACTGTACAGTATGGATCTTTCGAGGCGGGCCGGCCAGAAATGAAAAACCTCATTTTTTTCCTTTATCGAACCATACGGTGGCCTAAGGCGCATTTAAAGCAACGAAATAGATTAGGAATTATAAGCGTGATACGTTTTTTATAAATAATTCCGTGTATTCCCGAGAATAATAAAGATTTTTATCAATGTTCTACATTTTTTGCGAAAATTCGCTTTACACCACCCAAGAACCGCGTACTGTAAAGAAGAGTTAACAGCGCTTAACCGCGGCAAATCGTAAACGTTTGCCATAAATAAATAAGAATCAATAGAGCCAAGTTTGGGCAATGCGTTTTTGGGAACACGTGGGCGTGATTTTTCAATTTTTGGCAGGTTTTTTGCGATTTTTACAATTTTAGCCTCATCCTCCAGACCCCCGAAATTCGGTTGCTGCCAATGTGAACGATTTAGGGGCCAGATGCTAAAAATAAATAAACATTCGCAGAGCACGAACACAATGTAAATCGCACGCGGAGCAATCTGGAAAATATACAAAGATAAATAGCAAAGCTGAGATCGCGAAGTGATAGAACACCGGAAATTTGGATGGCCCTCGCTTGGTGGCCGTTTCACTTTTGTCCACGCCTCGGTGGAATGGGAGGCGGAGACGGATTAGCAACCGAAGACCCCTGAAATTGAGGTAAGGGCGGTGGTGGCTGAGTCCATGGGTCGAAGTGATCGTCTGGAAAAGGGAGGCAACCATACGAGGGCAGCAAGAAAATTCGGAGGGGGGGGGGTTGCAAGATTTTTTAAGGTAGAAAAATTGCCTTAAAAATGGTGGCATGGCGATAAAAACACCATTTTTCGACGTTTCTCATCAAGCACTATCCATTGGCATCAAAAAATTGCGAAAAAAACGAGAAAAATTTTCAAAAATTGAATTCTGGGGGGGGATTTTGGTTTCTGGGGGTGCATACCCCCCAACTCCCCCCGCCCAGCTGCGGAGGCAACGTGCATACAGTGTTGTTTTTGTACAAGGACCGTTTGTACACGTTTAAAGATGGTCCCTGAGAGTTTTGTACTCTTCGCACACCCAAATTTTCGGGTACTATAATATAGTACAGTAGCGATTTTCGTGTGGTAAAAACGGAGTTGTTCGACTTTTGGTAGTGTACTCGTATTTTAGCTGATTTCTGCGTCTCAAAGGGCAAAAATTACTAAGAATCGTCTTAGAACGGCGCGAAGCGCCGAAAAATTTGACATTATTCCTTTCAAAATGCAATTTCTACCATTATAAAGATATATAGAAGACACAATCACACATGGGCGTGGGGGGATCTGGGGGGGCGGTCTGGACCCCCCAGAAACCAAAAGACCCCCCAGAAACCAAAAAGACCCCCCAGAAATCGAAAGACCCCCCAGAAATCAATTTTTTGAAAATTTTTTCTTTTTTTCGCAATTTTTTGATGCCAATGGATAGTGCTTGATGAGAAACGTGGAAAAATGGTGTTTTTATTGCCATATCACCATTTTTAAGGCCATTTTTTGACCTTCAAAAAATCTTGGACCCCCCAGAATTTCTTGCTGCCTACGAATGGACACAATTACTCATTCCGGCGCGAAGCGCCGAAAATTTTTTGCGAATTTTAGACCTTTTTTGCAATTTTTGTCTTCCCAAGAAAAATCTTTGTACGAGGGTTATTAATTAAGTTCGCTTTAGCTGTCAAATAACTTTTTCTATCAGAGTTATCAACACGCGGTTTTTTGCTTGTTATTCCGCAACTTCTGCTTTACATCTCTTTACTCATCATTTCTACTTATCTGTTTTCTGTTTTCCAGTAAAATAATTTTGTTTTATCATAGATTAGAAAATTGATTGAAAATAGCCCTAAACAGAAGGTCCCACGACTTCATTCTTCAAGGAAAAAGATATATATTTCATGAAGGAATAGTTTTGAAAAATGAGCTTAGCTAAGCGAGAGTTGTAAACTAAGAGGAACTTAAAGCTTGAACCTACTCATTAAATTATAAAGATAATAATAAAAGATTTAAATCTTTTATTATTATCTTTATAATTTAATGGTAGGTTTAAACTTTAAGTTCCTCTTAGTTTACAACTCTCGCTTAGCAAGCTCATTTTCCAAAAATATATATTTCAGCTGAGAGTATCCAACGTTGTAAAGCACTTTTTAGAATGTTTTTTGTTCATAAAACGTGCATTTGTGATGAAGCAAATTTTTTTGTCAAAACCATCAAAAAATTGAGTTTTAACAAAAAATGCATCGCTAAAAACAGAAAATTAATCACAATGGGATTTTTGGTAGTGCATCAATGAAAGTCATAAACTGTCTTTGTTTTACCGCAATTTTGAGATCAAATGCTAATCAGTGCCCAAGCTGCAACAAGATAAAAGTTGTTTTTTAACCAAAGAAGTCAGGTATTTTAAAAAATTTTTCTAGAAAAGGCGGAAAAAAATAGAAAAAGATGATGACTCTGGTAACGTAAAGCAGAAATTGCGTCACCATATGCAAAAAAGGACAGGTTGATATCTCCTATACAAAAAAAGTTATTAGACAGCTAAAACGAACTTAATTAACCAGGGGCGGATTAAGGGGGGGGCGGCCGCCCCCACATTGGCCAAAAATATTGCGCAAAATTAAGGATTTTTGAGCGATTTTTAGCAATTTTCGGGTTAAAACGGCTAATTTTTCCGCCCAAGTCATGGTTCCGCCCCCCTCCCTTAGTAAAATCCTGGATCCGCCACTGAAATTAACAACCCTCGTACATGTTCAAAGACGCTTTTGATAAGTGTTTGTACATCGGGAAAAATCTTCGCCGAATACAAAAAAACCGTGACTTTATCATAGGTCTTTAGAGCTTCTTATCCGCAAAATTAACATATTTTTTAAAATTTGCTCTAAATTTGACTAATTTTCTTTAAATTTAGCACGTTTTTCGAAGTTTCAACCCTCAGACTGCTCGTGCCTGTGCACGTCTGGCATAATGTATCAGGAGGATGGGAATCCATCAGTTAAAGTTGTCCACTCCCCCAAGCTGCTCTGGGCAAAAACTAGCATTTTTAGGCCATTTTTGATGTTTCTTTGCCATTTTTGGCTAAACAAAAGAATATCACTCACCCTCACCCTAAATGCCCGGTCCGGTACCCTGACTGCCAAAAAATAACACAAATTCAATTCTATTGCTTTTTGGGGACCAGTTTCTAGAGGAGGGTCCCCACCAGACATGCACGTGGGAGGGGGCGGTGTGGGGGTATAGACCATACATGGGCAGCACTAAATTTCTGGGGGGGGGTTAGGATAGGGTAAATCGCCAGAAATGGTACTAAAAATATAATTCTGGCAGTCTACAGTAACCTGTGGGGGTTACTTCAACTTCTGTGGGGGAGGAGGTCGCAAACCCCCTTCACGCCCAGTGTGATCTATACACCCCAGAATGGAAAAAATGAGAAATTTTCTTGAGTAAATGAAGCAAAATAAAGGCACAAAACGGATGAGAATTAAAGATTTGTTTTAAAAGTGAATTAAATTGACCAGAAGCTGTGTAGTATCGGAGTTTTCACGCTATTTTAGCGCTTATCAGTTTTTGAGGCTATTTTGACCCAAGAAGGTCAATTCTTGACCCCCACCGGCTGATGCTATACATATCGGCCATGCCGTGCATGTGTCGACACTATGCGTAAGGAAAGGACACTCAATCAAGGAGGACTTAGGCACACGTACATGTATGGGCATGGTGGGGATTGGGAAATACAAGCACACCTGCCCCTCCGAAATCGAAATACCCCCAGAATTCAGTTTAAAAAATTTTTCGTCTTTTTCGCAATTTTTTGATGCCAATGGATAGTGATCGATGAGAAACGTCGAAAAACGGTGTTTTTTCGCCATACCACCGTTTTTAAGGCCATTTTTCGACCTTTGAAAAATCTTGCAACCCCCAGAATTTTCTTGCTTCCCACGTAGGCTTACAACTCACGCTAAATAGACTGGATCCCTGAAATTCATGTGCAAATTTTTTCCGATTTTTGGTACCTTTCGATGTTGAAAAAATAAGGTTTTTCGCCATTTATATCCATCATCCGGCTTTTTATTTCAAAATTTTGTATCCATTATGAAAATGAAGATAAGGAAAAATATTTATAAAGGGTTTTTATAAAGTATTTTACTCAAACGCGTCAATTTTTTCGGTTGTTTGCGATGAACAACCGTTTTTGACCGTAAGTCGTTGAATTTTACTAAAATATTTCATTATGCAATCAATGACTGGAAGGATAGAGCAACGTAGGAAACGTTCAAAAATAAATTTTTCCTATGTACACAGGCACAAGGCTAATTTTATTTCGAAGGGGGGTGGGCGGGTTGGAAAACAGACTTTGAAAGTCAGATATCTCGAGAACCATCAGGATCTTGGGATAGGGAGAGGGGGCTTCGTCCCCCGAACAATTTTCACCCCACTGCAAAAATTTTTTCACCCCCCCGAATTAGCGATTTTTTGAAAGTTCCAAAAATTTTCTAAAAAGTTATAGAAAACATGCTTTTTCCAGCGTTTTTAGCGAAGTATCTATTTGCTCAAAAGTGTCAAATTTTTGGCGCTTCGCACCATTATATTCATGTTTTGACTATATTTTGTTCAATTTGTTACAAATTTTCTGATTTTTTTGAAATTTTCTTGTTTTTATGCTCTAGAAAGATAGAGCATCGTCAAAAAACGCCTGAAAAACGATGTTATTGACGCGTACCTACAAATTTTGGACCCAAAAAAGGCACTTTATACTTTCATCCCCGTCCCTCAGAATTCCCATGCTGTGCATGTATGATCGGGGGTAGTAAAAAATGAAGGCATTTTTGAGATTTTATGAAAGAGCTCTACACAATAGTGAAGAAAAAGTAGTTGCAAGTTTCTTCGCATTTTTTGTTTTCTGTCACAGAAAAGTAGAAATAGTAAAAAAATATTAAACTAGCGAAATAGTGTGCAAAACATATCCAGGCGTGTTCTGGGTGGGGGTTTTACCCCCCCCAGAACGGCAACTGTTACACCCTGCAAAATGGCTGCGAGCCGGTAGAATTATCGATTTTTTTTTGTAAAAAATATCAAAAGTTGTAAAACGCGTGCCTTGTGTTTTTAGCGCATTTTTGGCTAAAAAATCTCAAAGTTTCGGCGCATTGCGCCATACACACATTTTTTGTTTAATTTACTCTTATTTATTCAAATTTTCTATCGTTTTGAGGTAAAACTTTCGGCCTTTTTTTCGCAGTAAGCTCAAAAATTGTCATACAACACTATTCGTTGTTTCAAAATCGCTTGACAGTACTTGATTTTCGAAAATATCAGATGAGGGGTACCATACATGTACAGAATGGTAGTTCTGCAGGGGGGTCAGGCCTAAACCTTTTTTTAAAAGTGCCTTTTTGGGCTAAAAAACGATGGGTACACGTTAAAACACTGTTCTTTGACGTTTTAGAACATGCTCGTTCTTTCCAGAACATGAAAACGTTAAAACATTTGGAAAAAATTGAGTAAATTGAACGAAATATGGTCAGAAAATGTGAATACGGCGCGAGGCGCCAAAAATTTGAGGTTTTGGGCCAAAAACGCTTAAAAAGGCAAATCTTTTACAACTTTTACAAAAAATCGATAATTCTGGGGAGGGGGTCGCAGCCATTTTGCGGGGAATCATTTGCCATTCTGGGGGGGTCAAAATCTCCTCCAAACCTTCCCCTGTACAAGAAGACGTCTAGAGGGGTACCCGCTTCCCCAATGCCAAGGTGTGTGAGGAAAGCATTTTGCATGCAGAGGGTCGAGACCATACGTGGGCAGCAAGAAAATTCTGGGGGGGGTGCAAGATTTTTCAAAGATCGAAAAAATTGCCTCAAAAATGGTGGTATGGCGAAAAAAACATCATTTTTCGACGTTTCTCATCGAGCACTATCCATTGGCATCAAAAAATTGCGAAAAAACGAAAAAAATTTAAAAATTGAATTCTGGGGGTTATTTTGATTTCTGGGGGGGGTATTTTGGTTTCTCGGGGAGGGGGTGCATAACCCCCAAGAACCCCACGCCCAGGTGTAATCGAGACCCCTCTAATCCCCAACGCCACGCGTGAACTTGATGGAAGTGGGCAGATTTCTGGGCACCAAGAACTGCTGAAAGCCATGGCTGACCCGTCTGGAATTAAGAAAAAAATAATATAGGGATAGGCGTGTGGGGGCTAAAGGTTTTCCCCTTCCACATAATTTTCCATTTATAATAAAAACATCATAGAAAATGTTCCGTTCTAAGCATTTTCGGCGATATTTTATTCCAATAGAACCATTTTTCAACGTTTTAGCCATTTTTGAATATATTTTGTTAAATTTAACGGAATTTTTGTCGAAAACTTTCTACGCTATCATTGCTCTAACGAAAGAGCATGAAAGGTAAAAAATGGCTTTTTCGAGGCCAAAAAAGGTATTTAATTAAAAATTTTTTTAGGCTGATCCCCAAAATTTTTTTGGGCTGATCCTCAAAATTCTAAAACGAGATTTTCTAGTTTTCGCGAATTTCGGGCTTCAAAGAATATAACATGAGCGACATCGAATTTCTGCCAAAATTATTAAACCAACTGATTTAGGGTGTGGTCCATCTGGGATTGCTAGTCAGCATCATAAATATTCTTTTGGGGGGTTCAACTTCCCCCAAAAGTTTTCACTCAAAATTTTTCAAGCCCTCAAAATTTTTTCAGACCCCCGAAATTCGCAATTTTCCGAAAATTCGTTAGGTGATCCCATAAATGAATTGAATCGGCTCCCTTATGTATCTCTTAACTCACAGTATGCTTTCCGGGTTCAGCGGTCAAACAGATCTGTCAAATGAGCGAAGCACTAAATATAATCGATCGTTTTCAGTTTTTTTCCAGAAATCTTTTCCTTCTCAATCAACAAAACATTGCAGGTAATAATATTCGTCAGGCACGTATATAGCTGGCCGTCCTATTTTGGGGGGCCAACACCAATTTTGGGGGACTAAGCCCAAAAATAGCACGAAATAACGTTTAGAAAAAGTCCTATTTTTCTGATTTTTCTGAATTGGGGGAGGGGTCCGAACCCCACATCCCCCCAGAGACACGTGCCTGATATTCGTAACAAAATATGAATAGAATTGTTAATAAATCGTCGAATTACCAGGATTTTGCGCAGCTGAGGTCGGGGCTGAGCGACTTTGTAAAAAACTGGACCATTCGTCTTCAACTGGACCCGATGATTCATCGGGAACGCGAGTGTGCGCGTCACCCTAAAATTCCAAATCAAACGCCATAAATTATGAAAAAATATAATAATAATATTTATAATAATTATATAATAATTACATTTTTTGAAACCAATGAATTATCGCAATTATCGGATCATATTCGATAATAATTATTAAATTATGGAAAACATTTCAAACGCTAATATTTTTAATAGAAATTAATTATCAAAAAAATTGAAAAAACAACTAGGGGCAAGTGAGAAACTGGACTTAAATCGTGATAAATTAGATCGAAATTATAATTATGTAACTGAATGCAAGTAAGCCGGTCTTGGAAGGCGTCAGTCAGGAAGCATGTAATGCAGAGGTGGGCGGCACCAAAGTTCTGGGTAGGGGTGCAAGATTGTTTCAAAGGTCAAAAAATGGTCTTAAAAATGGTGGTATAGCGCTAAAAACATCATTTTTCAACGTTCCTCATCGAGCACTATCCATTGGCATCAAAAAATTGCGAAGAAAAACAGAAAAAAATTTTCGAAAAATTGAATTCTGGGGAAGGGCTATTTCGGTTTGATGGGGGATGGCATGACCGCCCCAAATCCCCCCCGCCCACGTATGCCTTAACAGGCTCTAATTGCCTAAAACTTGATAGAAATGTGGACGCATGAACTACATACATGCGTAAAGTACAATTTATGATTATGAAATTTCCAGCACTATTGCGAAAGCAGTCTTATTCCCGCTCGTCTCGAGCTTCAAGTTTGCTTTATTTACATGAAAAATTTTTCCTTCTGCTATCTCCTTGAACTAGGCTCGGCAAGCTCTAATAACGTACAAATAAATAAATGATAAATAGATAAATAAATGATTAAATAAAAACGTGTGTCAAATACAAAAATACAAATAAAAATATGAGGCCGAAAATCAATTGAAGCCACCCATGGGCGTTGGGTGCGGAGCATTATACACCCAAAGGATCAGACAGACTCACAAAAATCGGAAGACCCTCAGAATTTAACCTTTTAAAGTCCGCTCTATGATGCAGATGTGCTACAGCAATGCAATCTTAATATGTTTCAAATCTGTAAAATCTAAGACTATATGCAAAAAACCAGAGCAAAAGCTCTCATCTCTATCATAGTTGTTCATATGTTACCTATTGGGAACGTTGGCTTCTTCAGGAACATTTTTATCGAATTGCTGTTCTGTTATGTTTTTGCAAAACAAATAAGATTAAAGCGATCTGCTACAAACATTGATAATACAAGTGATCTAAACTGTCAAATTGTCAAATAGAGAGCCTACAAGGGTGTGGTTTTGAGTGTTTGAAACTCTGATGGGAACTATAAACCTCAGAAAACCAAGAAACTTCTAGTAGACACCGTAACTCTATATTTGTTTTTTTGTTAGATTTGCTTACTTTCCAGATAACATTAAATAATGTCTAGCTATGATGAGTAAAAAGCTATAATCTGTATTTTCGTATTTTCTGGATGTTTCAAAATTTATTGGTTTTCTCATTTCTACGCTGTTGAACTCAATGCCCGTGATCTCAGAGCTATTTACACTGCATTGATGTATATGTCGGTATATTAAAAATTGAAACCATGAATCAAGGATTTGGGATATAACAGGAAGTCAGGGTGTAATATAGTCAATTTGGCAATTTCATACATTTCTCAATAAGTAAAATTTTACAGTGAATAAAAGTCATAAAATCATACATTTACCCTATTCGGACATTTACCTATTTGCAGTTGTTATTGATAATCCAATAAACTCACACTCAAAGGTTAGTTATGTTGATAGCACTGCTTCTGAGCTATTGAAAAATGTTAGCAATCAGTAGTTATATAAAGTTTGATAAAGTGCAGTGCAAGTTCTTCAGATCAAAAACACATGATATTGTGCATGAATTCACGAAAAATTTGTCTCTAGGCCTCTAAAGATTCATGGCTCTATAAGTTATAGTAAAAAAAGATAAAGCAAAGTATGTGAGGTAGAGCAGGTAATTTCTGCAAAAGCACCTAAAATTAGTTTACAGAAACACTTGAATTTTTGCCTAAAAACTGCTAGAAATCAAGAGCTACATTGTTGTGTAATCGTAACACATAGAATCAAGTAAATAATCCTATAAACCTGCATTTAATATTTGGAATATGTGCATTGGAGTCATACCAGAATGCTTTTTGAGCTCTAGAAAATTGAAGGAAGGCATGAGAGGTCACTAAAGAGCATCATCGAGGTTACATATGCGGCCTCATAGATTTTGTTCTCTTTCCAGGAATTATATATTTTTGCGTTCCTAGGAGCCAACGTTCCCAAACGGGAACATCAATATAAATTTAAACATAACTTTTGATGAACAACTAAATAAAAATGAATAAGATACCAAAATGATCAGAAAACCTCTGCAAACATGACTGCATGACATTTGGCTCAAA
This sequence comes from Mermis nigrescens, assembly GCA_036768485.1. Taxonomy (NCBI): domain Eukaryota; kingdom Metazoa; phylum Nematoda; class Enoplea; order Mermithida; family Mermithidae; genus Mermis; species Mermis nigrescens. The sequence goes on along the minus strand of JAVLUZ010000150.1, from coordinate 480,304 downwards.
AATTTTGTATGTCAATTGACATTATGCAAATTTCTAAACATGACAAACTTTCGCTATTTTTGTCTAACTTAAGACAGTATAGCGTAGCATATACTCATAATTAAGTTTTAAAATTGCTTTCACAGGATATGTAAACATCTTGTTTCCCATCCAAAACAAGTCTTATTTAAATTAGATGAGTTGTTCTTTTGCAACAAAATTTTGAAAATATGTTCCTGATTGGGAACATGTTGGCCACTAAAAAGGTTAATTTTCGGCACATTTTTTTGTGGGGTTTTTGCCGGTTTTTTACCACACAGACACCTAGCATTTGGCTGCTGTCCAAGCACGTGCCACAGACCCACACTAGGCGTGGGGGGGTTTTGGGTGTATGCACCCCCAGAAACCAAACTACCCCCAGAAATCAAAATACCCCCCCCCCCCCAAATTCAATTTTTGAAAATTTTTTTTCCTTTTTTTCGCAATTTTTTGATGCCAATGGATAGTGCTTGATGAGAAACGTCGAAAAATGGTGTTTTTATCGCCATACCACCATTTTTAAGGCCATTTTTTTGACCTTCAAAAAAATCTTGCACCCCCCAGAATTTTCTTGCTGCCCACGTATGCACAGACCCTTCTACGGTAGGAAGAATAAATTCTTATTTATTCGGGCAAGTCCAGTTGAAGGCTAAAAAAATTCAGAAAATCCGAAACTTTGAGGCGAAAAAAGTTCGGTGATCGCCACGTTTTGGTCAAAATCATACCTGGGCTGGGGGAGAGGGGGTTGGTGGGAGGGGGGGAGTTGGGGGCTATGCACCTCGCAGAATTCAATTTTCAAAACCCTTTTCAGTTTTTTCGTCGCAATTTTTTTAAGTCAATGGATAGTGCTCGATGAGAAACGTTGAAAAATGGTGTTTTTCAGCCATATGACCATTTTTAAGGCCATTCGTTGACCTTTGAAAAAATCCTGCACCCCCAGAACTCTCGGCGCCGCCCACCTATGGTCCAAATGTGTCAAGGTTTCGGCACACTTATTCCTTAAATATGTGATTCGAATTATTCGAATGTTTCGATATTGTTTCTCAATTTTGTGCGACGTGTTTGATGCATTTCCATCGCTTTTTAGTCCAAAAAGGCGCTTTAGAAAAAAGTCCCGATTTCACCCCAAAAAATCCCCATTATATGCACGTGCGAATACATATAACGGATCAAAATTTATGGATGGCGTCGCCGGCCATTTTCAGGTGGAGGAGTAAATGACCTCAAATTTGTGGCCAAAAACGGCCAAAAAACGCCTGAAAAAAGGGCCAAAAATTCAATTTTTTCCCAAAGTAAAGGGATTCGAAAATTTCTTGGCTTTGGGGAACGGGGCACGACGACCAACACTGGGTGGGGGATCCCCACACCCCCGCTACATGTATGCACGTAGGTAATGTCTGGCCAAGGTCGGTTCGAAATTTTTTATTCCGTATTTGATAATTGATTAAATTAGTTTTATGCTTAAAATTCGGCGTCAACAATGGGTTACTGATTTCGCCACACTGGAATTATAATCTAGAATATTCGTTAAGAAGATTTCGGTAAACAAAGATTGTGTAACATTCAGAATTTTAGAACGCCGACTTACGTATAAAAAAGTCAGTAAATAAGAAAACAATATTAAAAGAATTCGGCATTTTAAGACAAGCGTCAGTAAAAAATTAAAAATGAAGGAAAAAAATTAAAAATTAAAAACGGTAAATGAACAAGTCATAAAAAACGCTACAGAAATAAAAATTGTAAGAGTAAAGATATAAATATTTAAAAATAAAAATACGAGTCTTAAATTACGCAGTGAAATAAGATAGTAAACGCAAAGCGAGGCATACGCACTTTACGCTAATTTTAGGCTTTTTTTACATTGATTAATCATAAGTCGCGAATAAATAAAATAACTATATAAAATTAAAAAAGTAAAATATAAGCCTGAATAGATTTGTTTATATATGTACATTGTCAGCCCAAGCCAGTGCCCAGGGGTCAACCGGAATGTCCACCGGAAACGTATTTTGCTGAGGATGGCGAGGAGGAGGCGGTCTTTGGGGCCTGGGGGTCGTTGGCTGGGTGCCAAACCCCTCAGCATCCGCATAATTGCGATTAATATTTGGCACACTCGACACGTGATATATTTGACTATTGATCGTGAGCCGATTTTCGGGGGCCGAAAAGGTAGCGTCGTCACAAGGAGGAAGAGCCGACATGGACGAGTGCGACACCTTTAATTGGGATAATTCGAGAAAATCGCTCGAAAATCAATAATTACCTAATTTTATGCAAAAGCGTTTACTTATTAATTGTACGCAAAAGTACAAACTTATATATTTTATGCAAGTGTAAAGTTATCAATTTTGTGCATAAGTGTGCAGTTATCAATTTTCTGCACAAATGTAAAGTTATTTACACTAATAAATATTACGCTTTCGTTTACAATTCTAATTAATCACTATGCTTTAATACAAGCATATGAAAATTTCGATTACAGCGCGATAAAAAAACGCTGCGCGGTATAGAAGTGAAGTAAACAATGAAAGACAATACTAATCTAGGCAGTGATGTGTGTAAAGTTGGGATTACCTCAGCCCCGGGTAAAAAAACACCAGTAATTTAGAGTAAAAATGTAAGATTCTCTTCTAAGATCAATCTAGGCAATAGTGAAGAAGCATACAAAGGGTCTATTTGAAGAATATTGACTAATTCAAACATGCTAATTTGATATTTGAGCTGTTTCTGGAGCAGAAATCTAGACCTGTTTACAATTTAGGCTATTCAAAGTCAGTGTTTTAGCTTTACGTCCAAAGAAGTAGTAGAAACTCAAAAATGTACTTGCTGAGTGGATATCATTAAACAAAGTAGATTTATTTTTTACATTAATAGTTCATCTCTTAGAATAAGTAGTTAAAATTGGATGTTGCATTAATTTCATTTCTTTTTGTCAGATCTCATAAATGAAACTCACACGACCTGTTAAGTCTGGCCGGATAAAATAGAGAAAAGCGATTAAATGATCAGCTTCGAGAGGAATTAAGATGACTTGCTATGACCATACATGATCTTGGGGAGTTGGGGGGTTCTCACCCCCGGCAGAATCATTTTTCACCCCCGCAAAAAATTTTTCACCCCCCAGCATTGGCGATTTTTCAAAAGTTTCCTAAACTTACCTAAAAATTGGTAGAAAAAGTGTCTTTTTAAGGGTTTTTGGCTATCTATTTGCTCAAAATCGCCAAATTTTCGGCGCTTCGCGCCATATATCTCATGTTTTAAGCTGATATAATTGTCAATTTCATTCGACTTTTTTCGAAATTTTTTTCATGATTTCATGCTCTAGAAGGATAGAGTATCGTCAGAAACGCCAAAAAACGATGTTTTTATAGGCGTACCGGCCATTTTTGGGCCCAAAAAGGCGCTTAGGGTTCACTCTCTAAGAATTCCCATACTGTGCATGTATAGCTAGACTAGCATTTGTTGAGCCCAGCACAAAATATCTAATGTTACACATTTCGTGCCAAGTAATAATTTTTGGTCGAAATTCAAAATTTGACAAATGTTTCGAAGTCGAGCTAGCGCTGTTTGAATTTTTGTACGCCGCAGCCTCAATTTCACCAAGGAAAAGATGCTTAAAACTCGTAAATCAACAATCTTTCAGCGTAGCAGACAGGCAGCAGCTGGCCGTCCTATTTTAGGGGGACCAACACAAAGTTGGGCGGGACTAAGTTACAGAAAGACCAAAAATGGCACAAAATAACAAATAAAAAGTCCTATTTTTCGATTTTTCTGAATTTTGGGGGTACTGACCGAAGGTCCACATTCCCCCCAGAGATACGTGCCTGGTAGTAGAGCCGGGTGAACGACATGGATATTTGTAAATAGGTGGTATGAAATCCAAGTGAAACAAAAATTACTAATTTCATAGTCATCAAAAACGACTCACTCGAAAATTCGGGCGTTTCGAGCTCAATACCGTTCAAGAGCGTAGTAGAAGAATTGATGACGTCATTCGGAGTGTCGTCTAATATACCGTATTTGGAATCCGAATCTGCCAAAATTTCAGGACTTGGAGGCCCAATTCAGGAGCCGGCGTCATTCCCAATCTGCAGAATTAACCTGGGAATCTGAATTGTGAATTTAATCAAAAGCAATTTATGCAAATACTGGTTAAAGCTGAAGATCGAGGAAAAAAGAAAAAATCAACAAAAACGAAAAAATGCAGACAACAAAAATGAGCTGATGTCAACAGGATAGTGACTTTATTGAATCGTATGAACTCAAATTTGAAGCCAGATACTTAGCATTCCTCTGGCAAAAAAATACGTTAGTGCCTGAAACGTCTTTGCTGAACCAGAAAATCAAAGAAAAAATCAAATATCTTTTATTTGTACCGTGAAAAGGACGATTCAAAACATCTGCATACACTTTTCTACACTCTATCATCCATTCCAAGCGGACTCATCAAGGTCTCCAAAGCGTCACTGCGATTCATCAATCTCCAAAACAGCAAAAAGAAAAATAAGCTGACTGTTCAATGGGAAAATTTGATTCATTCATAAAGCCAAGCTGACCAATATCTGGGAAGATAAACATAAAAACATTAAATCTGAAAATTTACGCGATCGCAAAAAACTTGCTAAAAACCAACTGATGCGATTCCGCATTGCAACAGTACTGAAACATTTCATCAAAAATATGAATACAGCAATCTGAAAAAGAATTATATGGCCATTGCAACAAATACAATCAAGAACCATCTTTATTTTATTTATCTTTAGCGTCACAAACGGGCATAGGGGAGGGAGGGTGGTGAGACGGGGTACGATTACACTTGGCGTGAGGGGGGGGGCGTTGAGGGTATGCACTACCCGAGAAACCAAAATACAACCCTCGAAATCAAAATACTCCCTAGAATTCAATTTTTAAAATTTTTCGCTTTTTCGCCTTTTTGAGCACGGAGGAAGTTTGATGAGAATGTCGAAAAATGTGTTTTTCCGCTGTTTTACAGCTTTTAAAGAAGCATCTTTAAAAAATTGCGCGTTCTCCATTACTACAACGTATGGGTACGACTCTACCTAAGATATTCGAAAATCAGCGCCTGCTGGCGGTTCCGCGATTTCGAGAAAACGAAAGGTGCTGCAAGGCAATTTTTAGCTTATTGGGTGGAAAACGAAAAGCCTGGATCGCGCGGTGAGTAAGCAGGTGATGTTCTTCGCGCCGCTATGGAGGATGAGCTATTGTATGAAACCCATTCACACGCACACTGGGGGGCGAGGTCTCTCCCCGCTACGTTCTGGCGGCATACCTCAGGCCATTAGCGGACTGGAAACTCATTATTGGAATTATGAAAGAGCGCTAAATGATGCCCAGCAGCATAATCCAGAGCATTTTTCGAGTAGCAATTCGTCCATTCATTCATTCAGACACTTCAGTCCATCATTCTGTCCATATTTGATAGTCTCAAGCTATTCCATCGTTTTCATTATCATTTGTTTTCATGCAAATCTCAATCACAAATATTAAAGAAGAGCACAATATCAGCGGTTTTTACTTTTGCTCGGCGCAGGGGGGAAAAGGCGCATGAAAAAGATCAGACATAAACCACGCCTTTAGGCGCCATAATCGGTTTGTTAAAAATCATTTACTCCTCCTTGCCAAGGAAACTTCGTTTTGTTCTCCCTCAGGAATTTTAACTGTGTGCATGTATGTGAAGCCATTGATTGGCTTTAAATTCAATGATAAGGGCCTAAAGAAACTGATTTTTCTGTACGTGGGCAAAGCAGTTCTACTGGGTGACTTTCTGTGAGGGCGCACTTTGCAGTGTGGCTGTGACTTCTGGGACACAGTTACTGCAATGAAGCCCGTTTCACGTGTACGAAAAAATGGGATCAAGGACTTCACATGACGTCCTCACATTTCACTCTATGACTGTCTCCACCTGCCAATAGGCTCGGTCTTAGGTATGTGCAGTGCAGACAAAGAAGTTCCTGGGATCCTGCTGCAAGGGAATTATATGAAGACGTTTCTGCCTCAAAGGCCTCAAAGGTGTTCACATATCTAAAAAGAAGGCCTCAAATGCCTAAGACTGGGCCTGCTCTGCTGGGTCAAAGGATTTCAAAAGGTTCAACTGATTGAGACACACATCATCCCAATGATTTTCTGCGAACCGTTTCTACTATAATCTTAGAAATATTTCATAAAAATGCGAATAATTAGATCCAGCTTGCATAATCAAATGCCTAAAGACATCTACACAGCAAAATGTTCTGTCAATCAAGAGAGCTTCCGTGCCTAATAAATTTATAAAATAGTTCACGTTTCTGCTTCCTGAGGAACTAGCAGTTTGTAAGACAGTTCTGCAAACCACAATAAAAATATGTTTGTTTCTGTGCAAAAATAAAATCTCAAAGTCTGTTTGTGAGGTCAGCCAAACTGCGCTGAAAAGACTTTTAAAATACTTTTGCAAGGCCTGCAAACTGACTGAAAGAAGACACAGGTGAAAAAATTCCCAGCGCTTTAAATATCAATGTTTCTGCTGACTTTGTGAAACTGTAAAATTAAACTGAAAGATCTAATTTAACAACAGAGCCGCTCAATCCAGGCTGGCAATGGCCACAGCAGATATAAGTTATATGAGGATTTTTGATATCCGAGTTTAAAATCGAGGCAACATTCTTATGAGCTGAAAGTTCTTCTCTTAACGATGGCTGATCCTAACAAAAACTCCTGAAATGAAGGTCATTTCTGCGAATCAATTGATGGTCTTCGATATACAGTATCTGAAAATTTAAAGGGACCTATGAGAAACAAACCCATTACTCTGATCATAACTGATATTAAGAACAGCGTAAAAAGCAGAAGAAATATAGTAAAATAAAAAAAGCCAGCGTAATGATATAATGTTTGTTAAATACCACGACATGGACGGCTAAAAACAGTATTTAAGGCCGAATGGCTAAAACGGTACAAAACAGTATTGAATGCGCGAGGGTCAATATCGCTAACAATTACTATCTTGTCATATTGTGTTGACTACTTTTTACGTTATTGCCAAATTGTAATATTATTAAATGAGACAGATGTAAATTATCCGCAAGCAATTAACCTGCGGTTACCTTGACGCCGTCCATGCTACAGAGCAGCCAAGGCCATTCGACCGTCGGCCAAAATCAGCCACATTTTATTCGCCACGAATTTTTTCTTTGACTTTCCCCCCCCACAAGACGCGGACGCCCAATTGGCCGATTTTGGTCAAAATTTGATCGACTAAATGGCCCGGGAAGATGCCGCCCGTCGTAGGAGAAACCGAGACTAAAACAGTGGCATCGGGAGGGCCTGCATTTAGCATTAAGTCCCTAAGGACCCGCCCTCGGGCTACCGGATCGACTTCAACGGCGTTGACCATAAACAGGGCGCCTTACCGGGCTCTAATATTTTATTTTTGTGGTAACGCAATAGAATGCCGCAGGTCATTTGAATGACGCCTGGGTTCGAAAAAATACGCGCGAGTTTAAAAAATAACGTGTGCGATAGATAGCCGCGCTGACCACAGGAGGGCGCGGAGGGGGCTGAGGCGGTATGCACCCCGTGATGCCGCGAATACCCAACCCATAGGTATGCCAAACATCACCGCCCCAGAATTCAACTTTTGAAATTTTTTCATTTTTTCGCAATTTTTGATACCAGCGGGACAGTGCTCGATAAGAAACGCTAAAAAATGGTGTTTTTCGCCGCAACCAACCATTTTTAAGACCATTTTTTCGACCTTGCAGTCCGCAGGTGGGCAGCACCAAAATTCTGGGGGGGGGTAAAAATTTCTGGAGGGGGTGAAAAAATTTTAAAGGTCAAAAAATGGTCTTAAAAGTGGTCGTATGGCGAAAAAAACATCATTTTTCGACGTTTCTCATCGAGCATCTATCCGATCGGCATCAAAAATTGCTGAAAAAGCAAAAAATTTCTTTCTGGGGTATTTTGATTTCTTGGGGGTATCAACTTCATGGGGGCTGCATACCCCCCAAACCCCCCCATGTGTGCTTGCAACCCCTTCCCCGAAAATTGAGGTGCTACTCACCTTTGCAACGGACCCGTCAGTTGTCCAAATTTGAACTTTCGAATTAGTTGCATACTTACATTTGCGTAGATGTAACGACTCGAAATGTTGGGTGGGAAGGTCCCTGGTCCTTTTTAGGTAGGGGTAAATGCCTTCCAATTTTAGACTGAAATTTGCCAAAAAACGCAAGTTTTTGCCGAAAAATCGGCGGGAGAGGGTCAAAGATTTTCTGCTTTGGGGTGGGCTGGGGAACAACCGACTTTGGGTGGCCAAATCCTCCATCCCACCTACAAAAGAGTTGCTTTTTCGCCAATTTTATGAGTTTCAAACGTAGGAATAGAAAGATACCCAATGTTTTCGTTGAAATAAGTTCATGTTTCTTGTAAATAACTCGCCCATCGGAGGATTTGCTTGAAAGACTACACGAATCAGCTGACAAGTAATATGAGAATCATAAAGATAAGTGAAACACGTGACAATCATACATGTAACAGGGGATCCCCCACCCAAAGTCGGACGTCCCCCCATCCCCCTAGAGACAGAAAATTTTTGAACCCTCCATTTAAAAAAACAACGAAGTTTTAGGCGTTTTTGGCCGTTTTTAGCCAAAAATTGGAGGTCATCTACCCCCCCCCCAATTTCACTGCCATTATATGTATGGTGACAATCTTATTCTTTTGCCTAAGAACAATAAAAAGACCAGAAAAAAGTTTTAAAAAATAAAGTTATTCCAGCCATATAATGATATTAATAAATGAAAATTTACTACGGGAGCGACTCCCGGTTGAAATTCTCTGCAATAACTACCTTACACTACATTACAAGCTCAATAGGCTCGAAGATAACCGATTTAAGCTAGCTGAATATTAAAAATTCCAAGAAGCATAGAAAATAATATCACGATTTTCACGTACGTGAGGGTAAGCATAACGACTACTGCAGTCGTCATACAGATGACGACGCATGACCCTCAGAATTATAGATGGATGGTGCGTCGCAGCGCCGCGCTACGTCCATCATCTCTTTTTCTATTCAGCGCCATTAGACTCCATCATCCCGTTAATCTGGCGATGCGGATGACGCAATTTAGCTATTAATAGCACCAGCGCGCTTCCTTGTTGGCGCTATTAATAGCTAAATGTGCCGTCCGGTCGCCAGATCACGGGATGATGGAGGTTAATGGCGCTGAATAGAAAAAGAGATGATGGCGCATGATGGACAAAACGCGGCGTCACGACGCACCATCCATTATAATTCTGAGGGTGATGCGCGTCGACTCGCGGCGACTACTGCAAACTGCTCTGCTGTTGACTTGATACATGACACTTGAATGATTCAATAGCTTCGCGAAAATGCACGCAAATACGGCTTGTCCTGAGTCATCGTCAGAATTTTATACTAAAAGTAGCCTGCTTTAAGCCAACAGATCGTTTTACATAGGTTAAAAAATGGGTAAAATTTGAAAAATTTAGTATATATTACTATGTATTGGTAAAGTTAAAATGAAAGGAGTTTAAAATTAAACTAAATTATCTTTTTAGGATTAAAAAATTTAGCATAACTGCTGCTACTTTATTTACCTATGGTCTGACGTCTTCAACTCAACGCGGTTGTACCATAAGAGTTTACATAAATTTTGATGGTGAACCGTAGCCTGGCCAGTAGTTAAGAGCCGCTCCCACCACAAAACTCGGTCCGTCCAGGCCGGACTACGGCATTTTTCCGACGTATCGTAGTCGTTCGAAAACGTGTCGTATTTGTAAGTAGGAGCGAAGTTTAAAGGACCTTCTTTGAAGTTTTGAAATACCTGCAAAGTGGCTTTTTTGACCGTCGAATTTGGAGTGAAATTGGGGCGCTAATCACTACTTTACACCTTTCGTTAAAGAATATTAGGAGAGAATGAAAGAAGTAGAATCGCTTAGAATTCTGTGCACATGGGGAGCTGTACTAAGCAAAGCATTGTGTAAAGTGATACGAACGAACAGCGTTACGCCTACTACTAAATTATATGCCTGAGTTTTTACTTCCAATCGGACAGGTGTCTACAGTAAGGCAGAGTGGAAGATGGATAAAAGTATCGATAAGCATGTAGTGATTATAGGTGATTATAATTATAATTATAATTATACATAATTAATTATTATAAATTACACGGGGTGGATTAAAAAACTAATGACATATTAGTTCTTATATATAACGTTCTCCAATACTTGACCGAATTCAAAGCGGTTTGCCTTTTTAAAGAATATGTTACCTCTGCAAGAGAGTGCTGAAGGTTCAATTATGCTGTTTAACCTACTGTTAGTTTACACGTGAATTAAGCGATTTGTTTTTTCAGCTTTATGCAGATTTATTTGCCTAAAACAAGCTATCTTTACAACTGTGCAACTCTCCAACAAAAATTGATAATTAAACCCGATTTGTTTTATATGAAATCAAAATTATCTGTTTATTGCTTTCTTTTGCTTTGATTGGTTTTGCTCGAATGCGGAACAGCTACACTTTCATCACAGAATGTTGCATTAATACGTCAATGTTTGTGATTAGCCAAAAGTTTCCAAAACGTACAACCTTTGATTAAAGTTCAATTATTTTGCAGTAACTCCGAATACCGTAAATAAATCGAACGAGCGATTGACAATTAAAAGGAGTTTAGGATAAAAAAGTTGCATTTAAATATCGTAAAATACTGTAGTGCTACAGGGTTACAAAGGCAAATACTGCTTCTGGCAGATGCTTTCATGACAAAAAACTACTTTCGCTCGATTTAGTGTAAACCAGCAGCAGCTCAATCAGCAAAAATAAATTGACCAATTTCTTACAAGAGACAATAGACTCTTGAACAAAGCAAACCGCATTTAATTTGGTCACATATTGGCGAAGTTATACAGACCGATATGCCATTCGTTCTTTTCGAGCCAACCTGTATAAATTATGATTGCCTGTTTGATTATATGCAAGAGAACTGTCCCAACCTTGCGTTATGAGGAGAACACTAGTAAGCGATTCGCTATTTGATCTACAACGCACACTTTAATATTCCGAGGAATTTTTTCAATTTTCAACATTTTGAAATATTTCAATAATTAATATTCAATATTTCATTTCTAGCAAAGAAAAATGCCCTGATGGAACAAAAAGGACGAATATACTTATATTACGCATCATTAGGGACATTAAGCGGAGGGGACTAGAGAAAAGTTACCTATGTATGCCTGTGAAAATTGGAAGAATCTAGTAAAAATTAGACTTCTGCTAAAAAAAAGCAACAAATCGAAGTATATTCAGCGGCCTACAGAAGGGAGTTGCATCTCCGACGTAAAAATGACATAAAATGAACAGCTTATTCCTAGAAAAGAAGCGACTACTAATCAGAAAACGACATAATGTGCATTCTTACGCTAGCATAGCACGCATTGCTATGAGGCAGCAGTTAACAAAACGGTGAGCTTGTTATAATTCATTTATGAAGCCACTGACGATTCACTAAGTATTGGTTATATTTTTAAAGAGAAATTTGATATTGACAAGAAACTAAATCGGTTATTAAAACACATCATAGCTTCTACATAATCTCTTTTCTGAGCTAGAACAATGTTTTGTAAAGACACGCTTTTTTCAGAAGCCGAAGAATATACTTCGATTTTTTGCGTTTTTAGCAGAAGTCTAATTTTTAGTAGATTCTTACAAGTGTCACAGGCATATATAGGCAGCTTTTCTCTTAGTCTCCTCTGCTAGTACCCCACATGCCACAATGATGATAGTCATCCGAGAACACAACAACAAGATTTATCTGACCATCAGCAGTATCTTTTTTCAAACAGGATTACTTAACCTTACCTTATTTGAACAGATTAAATGTTTACAGCATAAACTGTACGTAAGTACTCGGTGTGAAGAACACTTGCACTCAGATTCGTAATCTTGACGTTACATGGAACATTTTGAAAAGAAAAGCTTTTGCAACGCACTGAAACTAAAAATTAATTTCAGTGCAAACTTTACACAACTACTGGGTGTAAAGAAGACATACAGATCAGATTCGTAATCCTGCACCTTACTGAACATATTAAAAAAATTGCATCTGAAATAAAATAAATGTGCAGTGTAATCTTTACACATCAACGATGAATAAATTGTGTAAACTTTACACAACTGCTAATTGTAGAGAAAACTAACAGTCAGATTGGGTAATTCTGACGTGACGTAGAACACTTTTCGAAAAATTATGCTTCAACAACGCTCCAGAACTAAAGTTCATTTCCAGTGTACACTTTGCACAAGAAAGATTTTAGCCGAATTCCTACTTCTAATAGTACGATAAATACTTATGAAAAATTTAACTCACCACAATGGTCTGCAAGACAAATAAATATTAGATGTAAACCACTTTACACTACTGTTGATTGTGAACAAAAGCGCCCAACTGACGAATGATATTTGACCCCTGGTACATTTTTAGACCTGCGATCATGTTCAGGCTCATAATCGGAGAATTCGGCAGAAAAAACAAGACAAAAACACGTTTAACACCCCGATTTTTGACTCAAAACTCCCTAAAAAGGCTCAATATTGATATAAATAAACACAATTTGCTACGACGTGTACCCTAAAAACTACTTTATTTTTATTCTATTCGACTTGACCCGACTTCTACATGGAGAAATCAACGAACAGAAAAGGAGACAAAAACGCATTTTTCCACCACCCACCACATTGTAAACTATAAAAATCTGATCCTAACTCCATAGAGAGTGTGAAGAAATTCGGTTTAGTCCAGTATGCAGCCTTTGAATCGTAGTACGTTGTGTGAAGAGATTCTATCCCGCATCCTATTTGAGATATTAACCAATCAAAAAATGGGAAAAAAACCGTATTTCGACCCTTATGAAAATACGAACTTTACACGTCCAGAAGTAACTTAATATTGAATTTTTAAACGCGGTTTGTTGCGACGTGTATCCATTTAAACTTACTTTTTCATTCTATCAAACTGGCCCAACTTATATGGAGAAGTTAGCGGAGAAATCTGAGACTAGACCTGTTTTTTACACCATCCCTAGGAGTGTAAATTTTAAAGAACTATAGTCTAACTTAGTATTAAGTGTAAAAAAGTTTGCTGGTAATCCGAAAATAGCCCTCGAGTCGCAGTACATTTCTAGCAGAAAAAATTTCCTAAGACTCATACTGAAGTTGTTGGCAGACGAAAAAACATGCCGAAATAAGTTCCTTCGCCCTCAGATCCTTTACACTCTTTACAACGCCACTCCGGGAGTAAGTCACTTCAAAGAAATAAAAAAGTGCCATCGAGCTTACACGATGTTTCACATTAAAAAAACGGACTAAACAGAATGCAAATCTGGGTTAGATAACTTTGAAGACCGACCAAAATTATAAAAAATGTCTTAACGTTACAGTAAAACATAAAATGCTCTTTATTAATCGGGTAAAGGTGTAAAAAACAAAAAAAATAAAGAAAAAAATACCGAAATTTCATTGGATTATTTATCCTAAAAAAACCGCACAATACAGAAGTGTTCCCTTATAGCTGTATGGGGGGTAGTTGCTTTTTAGGGGTCCTCCAAGTATATTATAGGTAAGCGCTAACGCGCTACCTACGATTCGTTTAATTGAATAAGAACTAAACTTATACGACAAATATTTAACATTTCCTTCCGATAAACACGATCCGTCCATTTCAATATCTTTTCTTAATCCTTCTTTCATTTGTTTTATTTTTCATTTTAATGTTCGAACAGATATTTTCAATTACTAAAATTTTAAAAGTAAATTTAAGAAAATCTTATAGAACTAGATTAAAAACAATAAATCTATAAAGCAGCAAAACAAATTTTCATTTTAAGCATTCTGATTGAATTTGCTAGCTTTCAAAAGCTATTTCAGTACTGTCAAATGATTTCCTAAAGCTTAATCTCATACAACATAAATCAATCGTTTTTAAAATTTGTCCAAATTTTGAATTCCGCAGAGCCATTACAAAAACTTCTCAAGATCGAAACTGATGAACCATTCTACACCCAAAAGTCGGCTGTACCCCCATTCAGACCACGCATAGCATAGGAATTGGGGGACGGGGTGGGCCGAAAGTTTTTTCAGAAGCCTATTTTGGGCTCATAAAGCGGTAATTAAGCCGTCTAAATATACAATTTTTGACCTTCCTGGTGACGGATATTTCTGTTGTAGATGACAGGAAAAACAAGAATTGTGAAAGAGAAAAATCTAATGAAATTGGCCGAAATATAGTCCAAAATGTAAAGTTGACATGTAGGGTTAAAAAATTTTGAGATAGGCGAGGGGTATAGCAAAAACGTTCGAATCAGAACATTCTAGATTTTGTTGAAAATCTAGAATGGGGGGGGGGCAATAATGTTCTGCGCAGAAAGGGGGGTTATATATATATACACTTGTCAACATATTTTCCCAAGGTCAAAAGTTCAGAGGGATGAAATCCTAAAATTGTTAGCCATCCAATTTAGAGTTCTAGCCTTTTTTGCAGGACAAATATGAAACAAAAATGTGTAAAACATCCTAAATAAAATGTTCTAATGTATAAAACTGCATTTTTAGTACTTTTTATCCAATTCTGACCCGTTTCGTCACTTTTGTAAGCGAAAAATATAAGAATTCATCGAAAATTTTGACTTTTTAGATTATTTCAACTTCAATCCAGGTATTTTGTGGTAAACAAATCTGAAATGTACTAGTCGGCGCGAAGCGCCAAAATTATTTTAAAACATTTTTGCTACTTTTGTTCCCAAAAATCATGCAAAAAAATGTTTGATAGTTCAAAATCGTCTGATAGTGAATCGAGTCCTGGACCCTAAGGTAGGGGTAATAACCCCGACCCCTATGGTAATGTGCGCTTGTTAAGGTGGTGAATGTTCCCTCCACCCCAGATCGTGAACGCTCTCAAAAGGTTCAGATATTTCTGAACCCTGACTTTTGGATAAAAACCTGCTTCGTTAGGCCTTTTCAAGGTGATTTTCTGTCATTTTAAGCCAAAAATGAGGGCCAAGTTACCCTCCCTCCCTTCCCAGCGACTACCCCAATCAAAAATTCTGAGACCTTGCATACATATATACAGGGAACCTCCATCGAAATCTTTAGACTCAAACGCCCGCCTTAAGAATAGTTAGCAAGAATACCTGGGCGTGGGGGTTTGGAGGGTATGTACCCGCCAGAAACCAAAATACCCCCAGATTTCAACTTTTGAAAGTTTTTTCTGTCAATTTTTCGATGCCAATGGATAGTGCTCGATGAGAAACGTTACAAAATGGTGTTTTTCGCCATACCACCAATTTTTTGAAGCCATTTTTTGACCTTTGAAAAATCTTGCACCCCTCAGAATTTCGGTACCGCCCACCTATGGTTGCAAGTCGAATAAGAGCATGCAAAGCGAATGTTAGCAATCTTCTACATATCACTGCTCTTCCCAACGAAGTAGTTAATTTCAGTGTTACCTACAACAGTTGTATGCAAATTTACTATTAGACTTCTGGCCAGGGTTGCCAAGATGGGAATTCCAACCCCTCACTTAGGAGTTTTTTGAGGCAGTTGGAGGCATTTTTTAGCGATTGAGGTTTTTTTGCGTTTATGCTCAACCATTGGTTGGGGTTTTTTAGGCGGTTTGAGGTTAAAATGGGGGGGGTTACGAGAGCACTTGGCAATCCTGCTTCTGGCTTAAAAACTAAGCCGTAGATTTAAGATATCGACAAATGTGTATATGTTGCAACAAGCGACGTAGGTATTGACTGCAAATCAAATGCCATAATTTTAAAACATTCCACTGTAATTATCGTAGACCATAATGAATATTTTTTACTAATTTTACTTAAAATTCCGAGTTTTTTGGGAAAACAATCATGCTCTGGTTGAAAGAAGCATAATTGTTTAGTACGTTTACGAAAATTATTTCGACTATGCTTAACTGAGAAATAATCGAAAGAAGTAAAGAAACTAGTAAAAAAAGAAATAAAAAAGAAGGAAAGGAGTAAAAAACTTGTGTAGAATTCGCAGATCGCAAACTCGATTGTCTCAAAGTCAGCGTATGTATGTAAGGGTCAAAAAAGAACCATGTACAAAAATGAGCCGCGATAAAATTCTGGGGAGGGATCTGACCATACATGCAAGAGAGGGATGAGGGATCCCACCACCCAGAGGTGGACGTCCCCCCACCCCCTGGAAGCCAGGAAATTTTTGACCCCCTGATTTCAGGAGAAAACGAATTTCTTGGTTGTTTTTAGGCGTTTTTGCCCGTTTTTGACCGATAATTAGGGGTCATCTACCCCCCCCCCAAACAAATGGCTGGGACTCCCTCAAAACTTTCGAGCCATTACGTGTATGGATCTAGCGGTCAAAAATTGCACAAAAACCACAAACAGTTTTACACTGGGGAACTGCAGGTTTTTTCCACGGATTCTGAGGGTACAAATCGACAATGTGTGCGAATGCCCTTAAGCAAGGATTTTTTTATTAAGGATCACTTACTTACTTAACAAGCAGTTTATTTCGATCAAGGCTTAATAGAACAACGCCTATTAGCATACGGCGTTACAATCTCGCGTAGGCGTGGGTGGGGAAGGGTTGCGGGGGGTATGCACCCCCAGAAGGCCGAATACCACAAAGAATTCAACTTTTGAAATTTGTTTTGTGTTTTTGCGCCATACCGCCATTTTTAAGCCCATTTTTTGACTTTTCAAAAATCAAGCACTCTACCAGAATTTCGATGCTGCCCACCTATGGTTACAACTCGTATAGGCGCATATTGCCGGCTTAGAGGTCGACAAAATCTTCTCAGCTTTTCAGACGATTGTTCAATTTTAAGCAGACCATTAATTTGAGTCTTTTATATAAGTCACATATTTTTTTATCGAAAATGGAGTAAATTTCAAAGTTTTATTCAGAAATAAGTGCTCTAATTAAATATTGTATGAAAACGAGCCAAAATTCGCCGTAATTTTACAACAGTTTCGCAATACGTCTGGCATAATCTACCAGTTTTTTACAGTTAATTAACAATCAGGGAAGGATTCAGGGAGGGGGCGGCCGACCCCCATTGACTTAAAATAGTGCGCAAAATTGAGGATTTTCCGAGCGATTTTTAGCGATTTTCGCTTAAAACGGCTAATTTTTCCGCCCAAGTCAAGGGTTCCGCCCCCCGTTAGGGGTACCGACCTACTTAGGAAAATCCTGGATCCGCCACTGTTAGCAATCGCATCATTTCTACTCATTATTTTCCTATTTTCCAGAGAATACGCTAAGCCATCATTATTTCTTCTGCCCTTCAAATGACATTGAATTGTAGACAACGATTCAAAATATGTAGAAGCTTAACCATACTGATAGGCAGAAATGCACTTTACATCAGCTTATCACATCGATATGAATCAATTCACACATTTATGTACTATTATTTCGTAGGGATTTTCAGATTTAAATTTTGCTTTAAAAAAATCAGTCGTCGTGGAAGCAGCGTGCCTTTTAGGCTATTTTTTATCCCTTTATGCTTTTGAAATTCTTTTATGTTTTCTAAATCATAGGTGCACAAGGTCAAGGTTGGCTAAGGGAGGATAAAATCTCAGACATCCAAAACATTAAATTTAACGTTCACGAATTTTTGTTGTTTAAACGACGAAAATGCTCAAAATAGCCTTTAAAAAATTTATTTCGTGGTAGTTTCGCATTTTAACAGCATTTTTAGTCAATTTTAACTGCAATATACCACCTTTAACACTAAAAAATGCTGGCATTGATCAATTTTTATCGCTTTGTGGGTGCACTACTCCGGTGCGAAGCGCCGGAAAATTTTTGACATTTTTAATCGTTCTTGACCTCAAAATGATGCTAAAAACGTTCCGTCATCTAAAAATCGCCGGACAGTACCTGTCTGGCTGACCCTTCGGCGGAAGGAAGGGGGTAGGATAAAACCACACAATTAACGGCTCGAAATCGGAAGGGGGTTCCGGCCATTTTCAGGGGAAGGGGTAAAAACCTCTCCAATTTGAAAAAAAGAAAAACGCCTCCAATTTTTGGCCGAAAACGGCCAAAAAATGCGATTTTTTCCAAAAATCGGGGAAAGGGGTGGGGGTCAAAAAATTTTCTGGCTTTGGGGGATTGGGGGCGTCCGACTTCGGGTAGTGGGATCCCCCACACCTTGTTACATGTATGGGTAAAATCCCGTCAACCCTATATGTACGTGCATGTATATAATGAATTATCCTTTGTTTCTTATATTTTTTGTTTTTCTTACTCCTTGTCAATTTTGACGATTTTTTGCTTCCAGCATTTCGACATTGCGAAGCAGGCGTATATCAATTTTTTAGGAAGTACTCAGCTAATAGAATGATACGCCCTTTGTTTTAAAGAATCTCCTCATGCACAGAATGCACATTCAGCACAGAGGCTACCAAAAAAAGCTAACAAGGCACGGCTACAGTAATCAGTGTATTTTTTACAAGGTCCGTTTTTACATGTACAAAGATGGTCCCCAAAAGTCTTTGTACATTTTGACATGCAAATTTTTGTGTACTATAATTAGCTATTTTAGTGTGGTAAAACAGGGTTTTCGATCTTTGGTAATGCATTTAAGCTAATTTCTGGGTCTCTAAGGGCAAAAATCACTAATAACTTATTTGACATTTTTCCATTCTAAATGCTTATTCTGCCATTTTAAAGATATATAGGACAAACAATCACTCGTCGAAAATTTTCGGGAATTTTAACACCTCTTTACAGTTTTTGTCTTCCCAAAAATCTTTGTACATTTTGTGCACACAAATTGTTGGGTACTAAAATATGGTCCATTAGCGATTTTAGTGTTGTAAAAACAGAGTTGTTCGACTTTTGGCGGTGTATTTTAGCTAATTTCTAAGTCTCTAAAGGTAAAAATCACTAAGAATCGTCATAAATTGGCGCGAAGCGCCGAAAAATTTGATATATTTCCTTTTGAAATGCTATTTCTGTCATTGTAAGGATACATATATAGAATACACAATTACTCATTTCGGCTCGAGGCGCCGAAAATTTTTTCGAATTTCAGACCTTCTTCGCAATTTTTGTCTTCTCAAAAATCTTTGTACATGTACATACAAAGACGGTCCTGAAGTCTTTGCACATCGGGAAAAATCTTTGCCGTATACAAAAAACAGTGACAGTAATAATAGCGTAACGGAAATTGGACTATCATTTAAATGTCTTCACGTCTAGTTAATTATTAGTAGATATGCTCAGGCACACAGCTGGCCGTCCTATTTTAGTGGGACTAAGCCCAAAAAGGCTAAAAATAGCACAGAATAACGTTTAAAAAGTCCTATTTTCTCCCATTTTTCGAAATTGGGGAGGTCCGAGCCCCCCATTCCCCAGAGATACGTGCCTGGATATGCTGGACTATTTGCGTGAAATAAACTAGGATTTACGAAGTTTCTGTCACATTAGGCAACACTCATAAACATGGGCCAGTACTGAAAAGGATAAAGCTGCGTTCATAGTTAAACAGCACTCGAGCCAAATGCGCACAAGGCCAGGCTCGGCAAGGGGGTGGAGTGAACCCCAAAAATCCAGAACAGTAAACATAACATCCACGATTTTTTTGCTGTTTTAACGATCAAAACGGTCAAAGTAGCCCGTAAAACGTTTTTTCGTGGTAATATCGCATTTTAAAAACATTTTTAGTCCATTTTGACCGCATTATATCGCTTTTAAAACTAAAAAGCGCTAAAATTTATCAATTTTGGGCGCTTTTTGACTAAAAAGTACATAAAAGTATTAACTAGCTTGAAGCGCCGAAAAATTTTTGATTTTTTTTTACTGCTATTGACCTCACAAATGATGCAAAATACGTTCCATCAGCTTGAAATCGCCGGACAGTACCTGTCCGGCTGATCATTCAAAGTGGAGTAATACGTGGGCAGCACCGAAATTCCGGGAAGGGGGGTGCAAGATTTTTCAAAGGTCAAAGAACGGCCTTTAAAATGGTGTTGTGCCAAAAACACACCACTTTTCAACGTTTCTCATCGAGCACTATCCATCACCATCGAACAATTGCGAAAAAACTTTCAAAAATTGAATTCTGGGGAGTATTTTGGTTTCCGGGGGTGATCTGGTTTCTCGGAGGGGGGGGTGCATACCCCCAAACCCCCACGACCAGGTGTGGGTAATACCCCTCATCCCTTTCCTATGTGCATGTATGACTCGAGCCTCCCCTAAGTTTTTATAGACCAATCGTACACATACATGCACAGACAGGGTGGGGGTTAGAGATCCCCTCACCGACAATCGAACGTCCCACCAATCCCCCAAAGTTGGGAAATCTTTGAGTTCCGGATATTTGGCGAAGAGTTGCGTTTTTTGGCCACTTTGAGGTGTTGTTTTGCCATTTTGGCCAAAAA